>WAAD01022315.1:0-46465 GCA_013389945.1 Fregata magnificens
ACCTCTTCACTGCCAACCTGTATCACCAATAGGGGTTAAAGTCCTGGTTATAAACACGTTTTCTGTCAATGTGACCAATTTGGTTAAAATCCTGTCTTGAAGAAATTATGCAAGTTCAAGTTCTAGTGCAAATCATTTGTATTGACACAGATGTGACTAGTACCTGTAGCTCTTGTCTCTTTTCTTTTGGGGACTATATATATTTTGGTAGAGGAGCCTTTGTATTGGGATAATATTAGGGTAATCCCTTCCACATTGAAGGTTTATTTCACTATATCTCTCCCTGGCTGTACCTAAAACTCAGCCTCTGAGGAAGTCAAGGTCTGAAAGGGAAAAGCTGAGCTCAAAAGTGAGCCAGACTCATCCATCCCCATGGCTTGAGTGAGGAACGCACCAGGAGCACACAGACCTGGGTCAGTAGTGACAAGGAAATGAGGGATGGGCTTTTCACAGCTGTACCCTGCTCCTGCCCAGTGCAAGCCAAATAGCTAGCAGATATTTTGTCATATAGTAACATCTCAAGAGAGAAAAGGAAATGTGGAGCAAATGTATTTGGTAGGAAATTGCAGAGGAGGTGACAGGGCAGAAAAATGATACAAGATCAGATGAGCGAGCATCACCCAGACTTCCCTCTAATAACAGTGTTGTTCCTTTTCTAATATTTTTCTGCTGCCTAGTGCCGTATGAAAAACTCGCACACCTGATGGAAACTGATAATTGACAGCAGAGGGGCAGGAGCGGAAGCTTTGCAAAACGCTCGTGCATGTGCCTGGTTTTAAGAACGTGAATAATTCCACTGAAGTTTGAAAGCCAATCCCTTATTTAAGATGAAGTTCATGCTTAAATACCGTGCTGGATTAAGGTCAGGGAATCCTGCAAATTGCAGAGAGTCACTGCTCTGATATAACTGAGATATGTTATTGAACTTAAACCTTTAACTTCCAGTAGACCAAAGATTTTCCTTCAGGTGCAGTGTTGAAAAAAATGCAGACTGGTGCTCTTTAAAAATATTAAAATCTTAAGTCAATTTGGTGCTCATTTCATGCTGTCTTTTGTGGGTTTTCATAAAAATACTTCTTTTGTTCTGTATACATTCAGCAGACTTTTTAAGACTAACGGATGATGTCCTTTTATATGCTTTTAAAAATTTAATTGGTGTAGCAGATTGGACAGGATGCTGCTGTGGGACTGTGCTACTGGAGAGGAAATGCAATGAAATGGGCCACATTGATTCCTCAGATGATTAAATCTGGCCATAGCTCAGGTCCTCACTGGATTAAAGTGGACAACTTGTAAAATTGTATTACCTTCATACTGCTCCACATGAACCTGCTGGGAGCCCTGTGAGGATGAGACGGGCGGTTTGGCGATAGTTTGTGAACTGAATCCTTGAAGATGTATTCTCCCCGTGGATACTGCAACTGCAGAAGTTAAACTTGGTTCAGTGGCTCAGTGAGGTAGTGGCCGTATGGAAGGAGATGCACAGGCTCTAGGATGCACTTGCACATGCCCAAAAATGTTTATGTTGCGCTAAATTGTTCACTGAGATTGGAGGAGCCTCGTAGATAAATATGCTGAAATATTTACCTTAACATTTGCTCCATCTGTCTCATTTTTCTCAAGTACATAGATATATTTTTCCCACTGAAATTATCAGCTCAGGTCCTCATCTGAGGTAAATTATTTTACCCTACTCAGCTGTTTCATGTCTAATGTAGTTCTAGTTTGTTGACTCTGCACGTCTCAGGAGCACCCAAAGTGAGGTTTTTGCTGTGTCCTTTATTTTGAGAATAGAATAATGACCCAAATTTATCATTTTGTCTTGCATCTGATAAAGGATGGACACGACAAGGCATGACAAGAAGTGGGTTCACTTGGCTGGTGCTTAAGGAACTGCTGAAACTGGGCACAGCATTGGTGTAGGCTTCAGAAGGAGGGCAAGGAGCAGAAATAAAAAGGAAAAAGTTGTCTTGGGGGATGGAAAGCTGAGTGCCCAAGGGAAGCCTGGGGAAAGCTTGTACAGCGGTTGAGCGGAGGCTGCCTGGGGCCAAGATCTGCTCACTCGCCTTGAAGCAGTTGACTCATCTGGTTGCTGTCCATCTCAGGTCTGGAACCTCCTGATGGCCTTGACTCCTTCACAAACAAAAGCTCAGCAATTTTCCCAGTGGCTTTAATACATCTGTTGGGATGCTGCAGGTACCTTAGGTAATAGCCTTCTTGGGATTTGCTTCTGGGCTATGAAATAGTTATACCCTGAACTCTTTTTGTGCAGATTGCCTTCTGAATAGGCAACAGTCAGCAACATCTATACCCCAAAAAATAGAAGCTTCTCTTTTCATTTAAGAGTCTTAAGCCTTGAATAGCTGGGAATAAAACATCAAGGTTGAAAAGGAGGAGGAATGAATAAAATCCAGCATATTAAAAGTTATAATTAGAACTGTGATCAACTTTGATAGTGTCAGGCCTTCTCAACTGTAATAACTGCGTAGCTCTGAATAAGAAGCCTAACCATATTTGCAGTGAAACATGAATCTTGTTCTTGGAGAACGTTTTGCCTTATTACACAGTGCCAGCGTGTGTGACTTAGAGTATGCTGTACTGAGATCCTGTGGGTGGCTTTATCCAGTGTCCATATGCATACAATGTTTGCATAAGACGTACTGTATAGTTGATGTTTGTGAATAATAGACACTAAAATTTACTTTCCTGAAAACAAAAGCTGGTTTGTGTGTATAGAAGTGACCTTGTGCAAACAGTTCTCTGCTGATGTGTCTGCACGCTGCTCTGTTAGAGTGGTGGAGAGTAGGCATGGGGTACCGGGCCAGCTGGGGACCGTCCATCCTGATGGCACTGCAGCACACGGGATGTGTCTGAGCACCTGGCGTCTCAGAGCACTTTGGCGAACATCTTCTACCACTACCTAAAGCTTTCCTTGCCATGGGGAAGACAGACGAGTGTCATCATGTGGGCGGTCTTGGAAGACCCTTCAGTAGTCAGCATGGACATCACCCACAGCTCTTGGCTAAAGCGGGATGTGGAAACTCCTTGCAAAGTGGGACGTGGAGTCAATGTGTCATTGTTCCCTCTGCAAGGCTGCTTATTTGCTTTGTGCTCTGACTGTTGAATACTAAACAACAAAACATGAGGATTTAGTGAGTTTTCTCCTTTATAGTTTTGTAGTTCGAAATTTATGACAGAGGGGGAGGGAAAATACTATCAAATCAGAAGTGTGAGGCACTACACCTCTTTTTACCTTTTTTTATTGATATAAAACAGTCAATAAGGGATAGATTCCCAGCAGTTAACAAAGCAAGTACTTAAGCTGTGGATAGGATGCTTAAATATTGATAGTTAAAAAGCTGTAGCCCATTAATCCTACTTTTGATGGACCTGCATGGGATCGTGAATATTGGCATTAAACCTGACATTTTTTTCCTTAGGCCTAACATCTCTGTTAATGCTTGATCTTTCAAGCTAGTTGGCTTCAATATTGCTGGTTTAAGCCCTGAGAGCCTACTTCAGCGAAACGTTTAAGGGATTGGTCTTTTTGGGTTGAGGTGAAGACGTGCCCAGTACCACTGTGACCCTGTTCTCTGCCACAAACTTGCACATGCAGTGACCTGAAAACCTCTTGTCACAAACAAGAACAAGTGAAAAAAATGTTATTTTAAAATACTTTTATTGAATACTGAAATGGGGCTTCCTGCTTTGGAAGAGATAACCTCAGGAAAAGACATTATCATTGAAAAGGCTGGAAACAGTGGGATCTCATAACTCCTGGAAAAGCTGATTCTTGCTGTGCGGAAGCAAAGTGATATGAGGCAGTGGGGTGAATATTTGTAGGGTAGTGTTAAATAATCACAGATGTGCTGCCACAGATAGTGAAAGTATCGTGGAAGAAGTTTAGCCACCTAGCAAGTTGTGTGTGTGTTTATTAAACTTAAAATATTATTACATGTGCATTTAAATGCTTGTAATGAGTGAGACTCTTAGAAAAAGAAAAAAAACCCCACAAAAACCAACCGTTCATGGGTAACCATTAAACTGTAAGATTTTCTTGAATGAATAGTAAAGAACAGTTGTCATGTATACATTGGTAGTAATAAAAGTCATTCTCCACTTGACAAACTATGTTTATTTGGCTGTAAATATAAGAGGAAAATTATAAAAACTCATAGAAAGCTCATTGCAGTTAATGGAAAAATAATCACTTTATGGAACTGGATTAAACCTGTCCAAATATTACTGCTGGGTGACTAAAAGACTGGATGACTCAGTAACATTAGGACAACAAAGATAAATATATTTATAAACATCCTTTACCACCACGTTCTTCACTTCAATTTTCTCTTTAATCTGTTTTTTTCAGAAGATTTAGGAGCTCACTGAAAAAAATACGATTTCCTGATCACCCTTGTCTAAAATCTTTTTGAGAAACAGTAGAGATTTGCAGGTGAATTTGTTAGGTTTTGAGACTGAAGGGTTAAAAACCCCACAACCCAAACCCCGAATCTCTGGATTCATCAGAAATATCCTCCTGATCGCTGGGAGAGCCTTGCAGTCTGGAAGGACACCTGAGTCAAAGCGGGGTTCTTCACCTTTCTGCTGACACTTCTCTTGATTTAAATCTTAATTTCTCTATTAATTTCTCTATTAGACCTAAGTGTCTACTCCAGGCTTTGTAGGAAACTTGGGTGTCATAGGAGGGAAACAATGAGGAGCGGGGAAGTCTTGAGTCCTCCTTCCAAGCTGTGGAGCCCAACTGGGTGAATGTGCCTCACCACAGCCCTTTCTTCTGCAGGCTGGACCCAGGTGTGAACATGGATGTAATGTCATGTTCAAACTCGCCTGCTTTCTGGGCTCTGTTGTAACTTGCTAGTGGTGACTGTGAAGCTTTATACAGAGTGGCTCTTTAGGACAGTCTTGTGTTTCATTACCCTTTTCAGCAGTCTCACACCCCTCCTCCTCTTGTGAGAAAGGGACATGATGGCTGTGGTGAAGAAAGGGGAGTGATGTGGTAATGGGAATCATTAGGATTTTTGCTTTGGTTGTGGAGTTAACTTCAGCCTGTGTAAATGACACCAAAAAACTCCCTGAGAAGAAAGGCTGGACAACTGAGCTGAAACCACACGTTACAGGCTAATGAAGGTGCGCAGCAAGTGTTTGAAAGGGTCAACCACTTCTGCCTGTTCAGAATGTAATAATCAGGTTTTCTGTTAAAGAAAACCCCAATCTGAATTAACATGTGCAAACACCATGCTTTTTTTTAGAATCTGAGTTGATGAGCTTCTTTTAGTGTGTGAAATTGAGTGGGATTCTTCTCTCTGAGTGGTGCTTTTCCAGTGGGCAGCACTGCCATCTCCAACCTGTATCCCACCCTATCCCGTACTAAGTGCACCCTCCCCATGTGCTGGTTGACCACACAAGAAGTTCCACTGTGTCGATGGCTGAAATGGGATGAGATGGATCCATCCCTCTTCTCTTGGTGTTCGTCCAGCAGCGATGGTGGACAGTGGCAGGGTTAGAGAGCTGGAGAAGATGTGTCTTGGAGGTGTGTAGAGGGTGTGAGGTGTGAATACATTCAAGAGCGTGCTTTGACTCCTGGAAAGCCAAAACTGAAACTTGGTGCAGTGTGAATGGGTATGAGGCTTGCCCTCTGGCTCTGTCCTCTCACCAGGTGGTGGAGTTGACATCCTATGTTGTGGGGTTTAACATTTGCTTTCTAAGAGTCCTCCTTCTGGGGACTTTCACTGACACACTCCTGGGAAGAAAACAGAGAAGTGAGAGGCACTTAGCCACAGTGAATTCATTTTCATAGAGGTTAATTTTCAAGAAGGAAGGCTCTGAACCATCCTTTGGGCTCTTTTAATATTGGTAGAGGTTTATGAGGATGAAAGGCTGTGTAAGTGCTCGTTGTTACAGTTCACAGAGACAGAAGATGACATGCTGCTACCCTGCAGTAAGCCAATGTGCCACTGACAAGTCTGAGTAAGGTCTGGCTGTGGCTTATTGCATTCAGCATCTTTTTACAAAGGGTGAAGTGTTTAAAAGAATTCTGTGGGAGAGCTGTGACAAAATGGTTGCACCAATTTCTTTGCTCCGCACCAAAGACAATGCTGGTGTCAAAGTAGCTGACCTCCTGCAAACCAGTTGTTATTTAAGGCCAGAAATGGTAAAATCTGGCCTTACAATGAAATCCAATGTGGTATTTAGACTGCAAAACCCTTTGAGAAAGGTCCTATGGATCAGAAGAGCAAGACCCCAAGTGGTTTAAGCATTATAACTGGATCAGAGTGTATTAGAAATACGTAGGGTTGGTGCTGGGAATCCTGAAAGGCAAATTGAGACATAGCAATGTTAGTAAAGGTTAGCAAAATACAAGATGTGGTCCAGGGATTGGAAAGAACAATAATTAAATGCGTGGTGAAACACTGACAGGTGAGAACTGGGTACGTCATGTCCTGGCCGGAGCAGGGGCTGTAGAGAAGGGGGAGGTGGGGAGGGGTAATGCAGGCCATTGCAGCATTTGAGCCGCTCCCTCGTCCTGGAGACTGGCTGGCTGGAGGTTGGCTGGGCTGTTTTTCACATCAAAATTATATAAATTTATATTATAAACTAAATTATATTATATAATATTATATATTCTCCCAACTAGGCAGCTCCTTATGTTTTCCTGCTTGTAAAGTTTCTCTGTATTAATCCAATGAATACTGCTGGATTTCAAGGCACTAGTTATTGTAGAAAGCATTGTGACAAGCTTAGGGCTTGCTGACTACAGCTGTACTAGCTGGAAAGAGCATCTCCATCTCTCTGCCAACCCCCCTCTAGGCTGAGTTTAAAAACATGTGAGAGGTATGTTGGCTCATCTTCAGTGATGCAGGTGAAGGAGGGATTACATGAACCCGTCATCCTGTGGGTGGGAGAGGGGTGGTAGGGTATGAGCTGGGGCGAGTAGCAGGTGGAGAGAGTATAACCCTGTTCATTTACCCCAGTGGCATCCAAAACACAGTGTGTGATCAGAGTGTTTAAGAGCAGAAAGTCTTTGTCATTTATGCAAAAGGAGGATCCATGTTATTGTCGCTGACCAATATTCATGGAGTTGAATTCAGAATTCATTAAAAAAAAAAAACAATTAATTTTGGTGCTGTCAGAGAAAAACCTGAAATTATTTTAGACTGTGTGGGAAAACAGTTCTTGACTATCTGTGGTACGCACATGGGGACCCCATCGTGCAATACTCCAATGCCTCACAGTAAGCTATACATATTGTCTTGCAGTGGCTTTGTAGCAAAGCAGATATCTTCTAGCCTTAATTTACAGAAGAAAAATAATGGCAGATGTGACTGGTTTATGTGCATCCAGTTGCAGTTCAGAGAGGATTGTTCCCATTTGCTTCTGAAAAATGACCATTTGAGCCCTCTGCATAATGATATTCCCATGCTCCTGAGCTGAGCTGGTGCTATGTGGTACTACAGGGTTTCTGCTCGTAGCTGAGATCCCTGCCCATGCGACGGAGCACGGTACCAGCCCTGGCCCCTCTCCTACTCCAGCCTGCAAAGCTGCACCTTCTCAGCACGTTGTCAGAACAAGGTTTGGAGTTTCCTCAGGACCTTTTATTTGGCTTGATTATGGTGGATTTTTTAATGATGGAAAAAAAAAACCCATCTTGAGTCCTGGGGAGATGGGGGGGAAGGGTTTTACAAAGGATTTGATGTTAGTCTGGTTTAGTTTCCATTGAAATGGGTGGAATTTCTGCTACTGATTGAAATCAGAGTGCACTTAGACTGGTCTCTGAAAGCCTTATCCTTGTTTTTTCATCTGTTGTTATGGTGTGTCCTTAAGGTTTCCAAAAATGTAGTGTGAAAGTCTGTAGCCAGGTGAGAGCCTGGGTTGGAGCTATAAAACCGGGCCTTAGAGATGGGGTTCTGTGGTTGTGATGTGACTGAGCACTGCATTCCCCAATGTATTGGAGCTGCCTGCAGTCAATAGACACGTATAAGCCAAGAGGTACAGGCAAGGATGGTCAATTTTTGGCTTGTAGGTCTAAACAAAGCATGTTAGGGCAAGTTTGCATTTTCACAAGAAGCTTGACTCCTGTTAAAATATTACCATGTTATTTTTCATTTGGACAGAACCCTGAACAACTTCTATCCTCATCCTGTCCATTTTTAGGACAAATTCTGAATTCTATCAGGGTTTATCTATTTTCAATTCAAGTAGGTTTTCATTTTCACCTTCAGAGTGAGGAAAATAAACCCAAATGGAGTTGCTAGGAAAATCCTGAATGACCGAAGCTTCTTCAAAGCTTTGGTTTTAGTTACATTTCCCTGCATCGTTGATTTTTAGCTTCAGCCATGCAAATGTCCCCATGATTAACATTGACCCCAGTGCTGGGTCCTTGTGGGTGCTGTCTCCTCACCACTCTCCCCACCATCCTGGATGCTGTGCCGTGGTTGTTGCCTGTCTGGACATGTGCTGTGCCCCAGGCACCGTCAGCAGCTCTGAGCCATGGAGGAGCAGTTTTGTGCCAGTCCCCCTCTGGTCCCCAAGGTTTGGGCAGCCCCATCCCCGCGTGGGAGTGGTTAAGCAAAGCACGTGAGGGGTTGTGTGCTTGGGGCTACCTAAACACCTCGCTTGGATGGGAGGATGTTTGGAATATCTACCATAAAATAATCCTAGTGTTCCCTGAGCCCTCCAGCTAAGGGGATAAGCAGTAACTTTGTACCTCGCACCTCCTCTTTAGGGGATTAATTAGCTGTCCTTTTAAAAATATGTTGACAGTCTTGAGGTCTTCGTCTCTAATTATTATGACCTCACTGTTTTATCTCAAATGTTTCACCTCTAGAATTGGGCAGCATTTTCCCGCCTTTGGGCAATTTCAGTGTCAAAGCTGTTATTTTCACTCAATGTTATGACCTGATATAATTTCTTCCTCTAATTCTACAAAAGAGGAAAATTGACATCTCAGTTTCTCAGCCTCCTACGCAGGGTAGCACACTATTTGCCTTTTATTCCCAGAGTAGCAGAGTTAGTTAGCAGTGGTGAAATCTGGTCCTGTTCTCTGTTACTGGAGAAGTAATAAAAATAAAATGATAGAGGAAATTGTTTGCTCGTTTGTTGTTATTTTGCCTTTAGGATTAAGTGATGTGCTACTGAAACTGGAGACTTAACGATGGCTCATTCTCTCTCCATTATTGGATGTTGCCTTTTGAATCAGTCTCTAGGTCTTTGAGCTAATTATTTTGAGGAGATATGACGGTGCATAAGTGCTGCCTCCCTTCCCCCATGCTGGCATGGCCTATGAGGAGGGAAAGGACTTACACAAAGTCTGATATAAATGCTGACCCTGTCTGAGTAAGTTAAGAAGGAGCTGGAATTACTGATAGGAGTGTTGGACTTCATAATCTGAACAAGAATGAACATTCAGATAAGAAGTGCTTTGGATACTCAGGTGAGTCCATAGTGAAATTTTAATTATGCTGTTTTGTGACTAAGCCTAAATTGCTACCTTAACAACTTTCCAATCAGTAAGGCCAGGTGAAATGGTGTTAAATACTGTTAGTGCTTTATCACTAACATTTCTTAGGAGCAAGGCTACTCTGTGTTAATTTTCCACGAGAAGCACACTGTCGTTTTCTGCTTTGCTCCAGCTCCCTCTGATGCCGTCGGGAAGGTGCTTGCCCACCGGAGCAGGAGCTGACTCTGTGCCATGGACAGGTGGCTGCAGCCACAGTGGGCACGTGAGCTGCCACTGTGATTCTGAGAGCAGCAGGGTCGATTCAGACCATCGGATGTCCAGGGGAACCCAAGCTCCCAATGCAATCAGGAGAATTGGGGTCTGCATCTGAATTTTCTTATTATAGGTGCATGGCTTAGGGTTTGCAGCTATTTGTATTCTCTGACTGTATAGGGTAACGGATGAGGATGAAGCCTGCATTTCTGTCTGGAAGTTAAGCAGCCTATAAATAATTGTGCCTTGCTTCTGAGTTTTCCACGTTTCCAACAGTGAGGCATAACACAATATGCTGCAGCCCTTAACCATTGGCATATTAGGACAGTAACAAATCTATGTGTGCACATATACTTGTATCTTGTAATACGTGTGTCCTGTGAAAAAGGGCTTTAAAAAAGTATGCTTTTAAGGTATTAGAGAAGCAGAGATTTAAGTGGGAGGCCCAGTGGTTCTCTCAAAGCCACACAACAGCTCAAGCTGGTGGCAGAAGGAGGATGAGGAGCTGTAAGCCCTATTCCCAGTGCTTGCTCTAAATGCTAATGAACATGCCTTTTCCTAATGCAAAGCCAAAGCCTAAAGTCTGTGTTCTGAAATATCCAAGGGAGTGAAACTCAGGATGTTTATAAGCCGGTTATCTTCAACCCTCCCAGACATTTAATACAGAGTCACAGTCCTGACTCACTCTTCTATACTATTATGAGTAATCAAGCTGGTGAAATGATGGAAATATCTCTGATTACTTATAGCAGTTTCTCATGTTCAGGGAAAAACATGCAACTAATGTACAACTTAAGGGGACTACCAAAACTACCTACAGCCCAAAGAGCAACAGCCTTCTTTCTTAGACGTACATTTTTGTCGTACTTAATTACCACAGGACTCCTCAGGAACAAAAAGAAAACCATACAATTGATTAGATTGGATATTGGAGAAAAGTGGGTGGAAAATGAGTCAGTGACTCTCTAGTTGTTATGGTACCCAGATGTGCATGTTTTGGACAGGTCTAGTAGTTTCATTTGGATACATACTCATGAGTAATTCCCTATTTCCTTCTGCCATGCAGAAAAGAGCATCTGCACTCTCATTTATTATTTATCTGAGCAACGTTTTTCATTTAATTAGAAATGTCAAGGTAAAATGATCTTTTCTGGGAATAGAAATGGCTCTTGTACGTAAAGGCTAATGTGTGCTTGGAAAACATTAACACATTTTAATTAGTGAATATCATGTTAAAACTAGCGTACTGCACCAAACTTTGTAGAAATAATGTTTTGGAGGAGATGATAAAATTTGATAAAAAACCCCATTATTTTTGTCGACCGAAGTGGTCATTTATTGGTAATTAAAGCACATTCTTTTTATGTGGTATAATATCATCCCTGTATGTTATAAAGCTCTTTGATTGTGGATGCACATGAAATGTAATGTGTAGGAAGAGTCACACTGCTATATCATGCCTATGCTTTGCATTTACCCCTGTTTCACATTTGGTCACTTCTCAGTTTGTTGCGTTGATTGCTATCCGTAATTAAATCCTCAGCAGCAAATTCAATTTCTGAATGGGTGTGGGGCTGAACATGTTCCTCCTGCGTCTTCTTGCATGGTATTGCAGAGAAAAGCAAGGCAGCATGCAAAAAATGTCAAGTGTCTCTAGTAGGAGGAGTCAAGGAGGGAAGCATGGAGCAGGTAAGGATTAGCCCTGCCAGTCCTACAGACCTTAAGAAAAACACTCCTGAATTCATGGAAAAGGCATCTGTCTTTTTGGGATATGGTCTCCCTTCCCTTTCTCCAGGCAGCATGGTTCTGGGAGGGTGGATGCTGTGGATGCCAAATCCTTAGTTCCATGACAGAAGTACTGGAGCAGGGCACTAACAAAAGGGATGCTATTTTTAGTGTTAAATGTCATCTGGGGACCATATCACTTAGGGAGGGATCTGCCCATCCATATTAACCTGGGGATGCTCAGACCCACTTGTGCTACAGACAGACCTTACCATGTGGCTTCCCATTCTCTTACATGGCCAAAGGGGAGTCCACAGCCTTTAGGTTGTCAGTCTTTGCTAGATAACCCAGTTTCACCATCAGTAAATCTTTTAACAATTTTTAAAAAGGAGCAGCTGTAGTAAGATTAATACGTTTGAAAGCATCAGTTGATGAGAAATGGTGTTTTTTGGCAACTCTGGCTCACATGGGTCTCTGAAGTCAGTGGGATGGCTTGCTTGAGTAGAGGCCATTAGTCATTGCGTCTGGCTCTGTACGTCCTTAATGAAGCCTGTGTTGCTAAAGGAAGGTTGCTGCTTCTAAGAGGAAGACACAGATTCAGACTTACTGAGTAGATGGCGTTGTGGGCAATCATCGCTGCTCAGTAGTTTCATCATTTTAGGAAACATGACTCAAGAAATTGTTTCTGTCAAAAATTCCCATTGTATTTTTATTTGTATTAGGTTAGATGCTATTGGGTCAGCGGGAAGAGAGTCTCCATTAGCCTAGAAGCTATGTATGTTCTTGCCATGAATAATAATCTCTGCCATATTCATTTGTAAGCCAGTGACCAGGTCTTTGATGGATTTGATAGCCTAACTCCACTGATTTCAGTAGTCATAATTTCTTTGGCAGGTTAAAATAATGCAGACAGACTGGGATGTAGTGAAACTGTTACCTACAGGTGTCTAAAAGGAAAACCAGGGCTAAGAAAGCCACCCAGTTCAAGTAATATTAATGTTTCCAAATTTTCCCAGACAGCTGCACATGAATTTTCTTCAAGATGCAATGCATTTTCCATGGTGAGGTATAGGGTGGGAATGGCTAGAAAAGAGTCTGCAGCCTGAGTTGTGCTGCTTTTATCATTTTGTGTTTTTTTCGCTGGTGATCTAATTCTTTTTGATATGGGGTGTTGCAACATGCAGCTGATAGCACTGAAAGGATGCTTTCCTACGAGCTGTGTATGCAGCAAGACTTGGAAATTCTTAAAAAAAAAAAAAAAAAAAAGATTGACCAGAGCAAAACTGGACTGCAGAACCTGATCCACTGATGATCCTGGTCATGATTTTGGTGGTATCTGAGCACGTCCGGGTTCCTCTGCTGGGCTGCTAACAGTCCTCTGTGGGCAGCGGTGCCAAGGGCAGAGCATCGGGGATTTCTCTACAGCATGCCTGTGCTCTTATTGGGACTGGGACTACTAGGGGCTAGCTGAAAAAATCCAGTGGTAGTAAAGGACGTAAGGTTTTTTTTAACATATTGAGGACCAGCTAACCAGAGCTCTTCAGAAAAAGAAATAAAAGCAACAATATTATCAAAACAGTAGGGATAAAAATACCTGCACTGAGAAAGGTAAACAACCAGATGAAGATACAAAGAGGCATCTCTGACTAATATGGGAAAAATAGCAACCAAAAATGAGGAATTATATATTTTATATAAAATAGGTGATGTTGGCTGGTGATGTTGGCCAAAATATATCAAGGAAATTGAGAGAGATTTTAGACTCCTAGAGAAGAGACAATAGTGTTTACTTTACACTAACTCCATTTCTGATAATGTCTTAAGTATTTTATGATGAAGGGATACTCACCTGTGAAATACCTTTATGGAAAATAATGAGAAAGTGGCGAAGAGCTTGTACAACAGTTGGAAGGATGATCTGAATCTAGAAAACTAATACTCAGTTAACGTATATAAAGAGTTTGGTACAATAATAAGTAATGGAAAATTCTGAGAAATGGAAAAAAATAATGCCGTACTGTTTTTCAAAAAAGGCAGTCTGGCTATTACTGGCTCATAAACCTGACTAAAACAGTGTAACAAATAACGGAGGAGAGAAAATCATTATCTGGCAAATAATAGCAAAATCATGGATTTCACTGGAACAAATGATGTCAGACAAATTTCATTGCTTTTTCTGATAGAGACAAATCAGTAGATGAGGGTGACTATGGCTCATGTTATTTATGTCTGTCTTGTGATAAAGCGCTTGCTATCTTACTGCATTGAAACCCGCTCATAAAACAAATTCAGCCTGTGCTTTGAATCCTATCGCATGGATTTGTAAGTGGCCGAGGAGCTATAAACAACGCAATGACACGTCCAGACAGAGATGCATAGCAGGGTAACTAGTTCACAGAGCAAAAAGCATTTCTGTTTAACATTTCCTTTGATAAGGGTAAGTTTCAGCTACCCTCAGAAACTGTGTAGATGGTACTAAACCGGTAGGTATAGGGAACACTGAGGAAAAAGGAATAATTCATGGCATGGAGATATTTGATTGCTAAGAGTGTAACTTAGTGACAGAGCATCCAATAAATTATTTTTACATCCTCAGTGTTTGCTTTAGTTTTTGTTTAGGATTTTAGGTGTACACAAAGAAAAAATTACATGAAACTCTTCCTTGTTTCTATGCAAGAGAAAGAGTTGACCATATGCAGTGAATTGACTGGATGTGTCTTAACAGCAGAATTGCATTGCTTTACTCAGAAGGAGACTGAGCCAATGTTGGCCAAATTTGCAATGGAAATCCAATTCTTTCTTACATTCCTTTCAAAGGCTGTTCCTGGTCATTTAGACAGCTTTTTATGCACACACATGTTTGATAATTTTAATTTTAAAAGTTCCATCTCTCCTGTAAAGCGTCTGATACAACACATACCAGGGCATGCAACTGGTAAGAGAGTATACAGATCCTAGCCCCTGATCCATCAGCCCCCTACAGATACATGCTTAGTTCTGAGGTTGGGCTGGATACTAGAAGAATACTCTATATTTTGGGTTTAAATATGGAAGTGTCGACACATACTGGAGTGCTCTACCGTGTAACTGCAAGTGAGAATGCTCTCCCAAATGACTCGGTTCCTGCACGCTAGCTAATATCTAATAATAAAAAAATGACTTTCTAATGACTTCTTAGAGAAGGGAGGATTATATTAACCAGAAAAAATGACTTTCAGTGAATAATTCAAGTATCTGTAGTAAAAATAATTTAAAAGAAGTGTTCAGTGAAAAGCAGAAACCTGGAAATAAGGAATGTCTAAAGAGATCCAGGGATACAAGGTGACAACATAACAGACTATGTTGCACATAACATAAGTAGCACAGTGAAAAAGATCGGTTTGGTGACAGGAAGTGCCAGTCTGTCTCCTGGTGGCTTTTCCTGAAGAAATAATAAAAGATACCAGTGATGAAGGGTGTAAATAAATAGCTTAGGGAAAAATTAAATTCAAATTCAAATTTGATTAAAGTCAATTCAAATTAAATTGAAAAATTCAATTCAAATTCAAATAGATTGCAAGTGGTTGGAATGGAGAGGGAAAATGTGACATCAGTTTTATTCTGCTGTTTATGGCCCCCTGAGCGCGGAGTTGAAGCTGAACTGCCTGAAATACTGACAGCAAGAGATGAGGACATCTCACTTCTAACAGGGTGACCAGGATTGGTGCCTGGACTCCTGGGTCCATCTCTGTGTCCTGTGGTGGCAATGATGGAGGGTTTCCAAGGCTCGTCTTTTCCCCTGGGGAGCAAAGGTGTGGCATAAAAATATTTTCCTGGGAAGCTGGGGTGGATTTAGACTTTCTAAATCAAATA
This sequence comes from Fregata magnificens, assembly GCA_013389945.1. Classification (NCBI taxonomy): domain Eukaryota; kingdom Metazoa; phylum Chordata; class Aves; order Suliformes; family Fregatidae; genus Fregata; species Fregata magnificens. The sequence goes on from WAAD01022315.1 coordinate 15,308, forward strand.
CAAGTGTCCTGAGGGACACTGCTGAAGGAACTGCTGTCTTTTAAAAACCCTTGCAAATGCAGGTAAGATAATTACCAAAACAATTTTGACACAGCTTTTAACTCTTTTTCACGTTGCCGTATCAAAGCACCTGTATGTGCTGTGGTGGATCCAGGGAGCCGGCAGCCTGTCGTGGCTGGTATGAAGTGTGCATTCATTTAGGTCCAGCTCTGATGGCACCCCATGTTGCTAAGGTTGCTTGAGGGCTGAAAGCTTTGTCCCCTCCTGACATACAGCTCCCACCAGTGTCTGAAGCCAGAAAGACTTTAATGAGTCTGCCTCTCACAATAGTGGAGATGAAGGGCCAATTACAGGCAGTGTTTCGGTTTCAGGATCATTAAATTCATCAGGAAAATGCATTCTAGTTCCTGTGAGGATGTTGTGTTTTGCAGCCGAAGAGACTGTTCTACCTGCTGCCTTTGTCCACTGCCCAGAAACAGTGACAAAAGCTGAAAAAAGAAAAAAAATCCTGTTGGAGGAAAAACAGCTCAATGTAAAAATTCCGTATTGTAAGATGAGGCAAACCATGAATGCGGTCTGTTCTGTTGACTTCGTATAACCATGCTGCAATATTATCTGTCTGTGCCTAGTTTACTCTGTGAATGTATAACATGATAGCTAATATATGTCTTTCTTTTCCTTAGGGGTTGGACAAGATGATCTTCAGAGGTCCCTTCCAAACCCAACCATTCTGTGATTCCTCACAGTTAAAACAACCCCCTACCTCCTCTTTGGCAGCGGTGACCTTGCCTTCTGCCTCCATCTCAGTTCTTATTTCTTCCTTCTCCTTATAATCCTTCCATTTATCTCCTTTCTCTACTAGCCTTGTGCTTCCTCCCCTGCTATAGCACAGTCGGGTTTAGAAACGATTTTATGAACTGAACTTTACAGAGATAAAGAGCCAGCTCCTGCAAGTCATCTGTACATAAAAGACCAATTAACCTTGAGAATCAGTCCTGAAGGAAGCTGGGGAAGATTTCTGCTGTTCATAAGCCTATAGGTTTTTTTCCCCCTCTTTTCTTTGAAATGTGCCATTGGATCGAGCTGTAAGGAAACTCCATTGACTTCAGTGGTGCAAATGAAATTGCATTTTCATACTGGGTTTGACTCAGTAGCTTCCTTTGAAGAATGCATGTTCTAGGAAAAAGAGCACTGTGACAAGTTGTAGCTTCAGTAAAGATGTAACAGGGTGACTTTGGACCAAAGAAATTTCTTTTAATCAAGAGAGTTGTAGAGATCTTTGTGATTTAATATTTTTTGCTGCTTGCTCTTTGGAGCATAAATTTAGTTTTGTGAAGTTGAATGTAAATGCACCAGGGGTCATTTTACAGACCGTTACTGTAGATAGGAGCTATCAAAATAGAGCAAGTTATTTGTTTAAAGAACAAGAACACAGGCAACAAAGATAGAGAAAGACAAATATTGGCAACCGAATTCTGTTCTGTCGGAAGGATAACTTGGTGATAATACCAAAGATGTAAATGAGAAGTTGTCTCTAGATGTGGGGTGAAACCTTTACATTTATACTCAAGCTATGAAATACATTGGAAGCTCTCATTGCTTTCTTAGAGCATTACATTTACAGAGCATTTACATTTTTTTTAACGTACACATGTGCTATATATAGGTACCCTTGATTTCAGTAAACAATTGACTCTTGTTTTAGAGAACACTTTCACCAGTCTAAATAAGATCTCAAGTCTGACATGCTACAAGTTGGGAATTGTATTGAATTTATAATTTTCCCTCTCTTTACCTTTTAGAATACTTTATTAATGTCATGCTAAAGGAACAGAATTATCATTTGCTTATTGAATCATACTTCAGAGTTAAAAAAAAAAAAAATCACATTAGGGAAATCCAAGGAAGGAAATTCTTACTACTAACAGGAAACTGATAAGAAACTGCAAATGAAGCCCAATTGGACTAGGAGCCTGGAAATTCATAGATATTTGCAAATTGCCGTGTGGCAATCCTGAAAAGCATTGAAGTTGTCCCTGAAGTCGGTAGGAAATGAGAAAGCTTCTCTCCTCAGCTGAACTCCAGGACAGTTTTGGTCTCTGAAGCAAATATTTTTAGATTTTTATTAAAAAAGAGTCTGAAATGCAAATTGTCCTCAACTTACACCGAAGGAGGATGGATTCAAAGTGTGCTGAAGACACGGGAAGTTTTTCCACTGGATTCAGGGGTTTCTGGAGCTGCTCTGTGTCCTCCCCTCCTTCCACCTCTCACTTACAGCCTGTGCTCTCTTTCCTGTAGCTGTGTTGTAGCTTCTTCACAATGAAAACAGAGAGCTGCTCTTTTTATTGCTGGCTTTGCAACAGTGTCATAAGATGCTGTAAGACTAAAATACATTAAAATTATGAGGATGTATGAGCAGTTCCAGGCTATAATAAACCTCATGTTCAGGCTGTCCTTTTATGTCTAGTCATGCTGTATATTCCCAGCTAGACAAAGGAGTAAGGGTGGCTGATAGACCTGAAGACTTTTGTAACTTGTATAGCATAAAAATACGGTGATATCATCAAAGATCACATTGCTATTAAACCTTTTCACCAGGGCATTTCAGGAACAGTGAGTGGCGATGGAGCTTTCTCTCCTCCCCTTCATCCTTCTTGACCCAGTTGTGGGATTCCCCTTGGAGCTGGTTCCTGCCCCAGAGGGATCTCTTTTAGTGGGGTGAGTTGGGGAGAAATGGGTCCCGCCGGTCCCTTTTCTCTCACCCTCCAGGGGTGTGGACACCCCTGTCCCAGACACCGTAATAATAATCTCTTGGGGGTCATATTCCGCTTGTCCCATACTAATGCCATGTACACAAAGCCTTTGCTCCATGTTTCAGTGGCAAGGAGGTTGCTGTAGCCTGTGGGAAGGAAAGGAGGCTGTGGCGTGGCAGGAATTCTAGATTCTTGGTGGGTGCTGGGCATGCTCAGCACCGCACAGAGTTACAGGTGATCCATCCCTTTCCCTTTCGCACCTGAAGCTGGTTTCCTGTGGGTGCTCGTGCTGGGGAGTTGCTATAAATGTTTGGACAACCTTCCCCATACTTGTCACTTTACAGCTGATGATTGTTGCAGCTACATCTTGGTCCCCATATGTTCACTTAAACTTCTGTTGACATTAATAGCAATATATGCTGACCGAGGGGCTCGTAAGGAATGACATCGTCACGGCATGTGAGTGGGCACAGTAGGTACCAGCCCCTCCGATGGTGTGATGCTGTAACCTTTGTCTCTGCTCCGGGTTGCTGGGATACAGAGCACCAAAGTGGCAGATACAGGCGGCTATTAATTACCGATTTCCCCGTCAGCAGACTATGACTGCCAATTTTCAGTGCAATCCACTCTGCTTTTCTTTCTGGCTCCAGCTCTGTTGAAAGCCCAGCTGAAATCTGGGCTGGGTGGTTTGTCCTGTTCAGATCTACTTTTAAAATATTTTTGCTGTGTGGAGAACCTTCCTTTTAAAAGAGGTTTTTCCTTCTCCCATTTAATTTCTTTGTCCATGCTAGATTTATAGGTTAACAGAGCAGGGGTACTGCTGTCAGCTTTGCTCTGCTCACTTAACTTACTTATGACTCCAGAAATGTGGCAAATGCAGTCAGATAGAAAATAGCAAAGCATGAGCTGCTTCTCCAGCAAAACAGAGGACCCTTTCAGCCACTGGTGAAACAGGTAACACAGGTTTTACCAAACACTGTTTTTCTGTTGAGAGATAATATTACATTTTTTTCTTATTAATTGATGGGAGTGCCAAATCCCCACTGGTGGGAGGACCTGTAGCTCAAATCCCAGGAGCCCTTTCAGAGCTTCATCCTTTAAAGGGTGCAGCTTTCTTACACCATGAAGTGAAGAGAGTTTGGTGTATTGTATGGTTTGGTCCTGAGTGAGATTTTTTTTTGGTTGGCCTGCTTAAAATTGGTTGAAAAGATAGTTACTGACTTAGTGGATTTGGATGGTGGCCCTTTTCTGAGTCAGTTAAAAGCTGAACTTCCCTGGAGCCAGCCATTTCCCTGCTCAGCAAAAGCACTGGAAGCACAGAAGAAGCACGCTCCAGTTCACTATGGAAGTTGAGCTTCATTTTCTAACTAAAAAGTGAAAAAAAAATCTGGAAAAGACAAGACTTCAAGATGTTAAGAGTTTGTCTACTTGGAGGTTAAACTATTCTGTACAATTTGAGTGAAAAAATGGTTAATCTCTATATGAAATGACTAATGAGGACATGTGGACGATACAGATTTTCTAAAATGGTTCAGTTTGAGAAGTTTACCAAAATGTGGTCATTTCCCACAAAATATCTCAGGGAACTGATGCTTTTCCAAACAGCAATGTTCCATCCAGAATCTCCCAGCCAGTTCCTGTCCATACGTACTGACCTTTCTGAGCCAGAGCTTCTGTTGTGGTGTAAGGCCAGATGAGGTCCTCCTGGATAAGAAACTTGCCCCGCTGTGGTCTGGAGCACCTCAGCAGCAGCAGGAGCCCTGGGGGGGTGCATCTCCCCGAGTCCTGCCATCTCTGTATTCCCCATTTGGGTAGGAGGAGAGGAGAGGGTTTGTGTATCCTAGATGTATTTATGGAGTAAAAAGATGTTCTTTGAGGTTTCATTATTGTCTCTGGTAAATACTAAGCACCTCCTTTCCTGCGTTTAAAAGCATTTTTTTTCTCCTGTAGTTCTCCTCCTGTTCCTATTCCCAGACCAATTTATTTTCTGCCTTTTCATGTGTAGCCTCTTAGCATTAAGCTTACAAATGTGCTGTTTGTGCTGAATATAATCTATTTAATAGAAAATGATTGCCTGAGGCTACAGATCTTAACCAAGCATTAGGCAGACCTAATTCAGCCCCGGTGCCTATTGGCCAGCAAAAGCCAGTTGTGGGTTTTTTTTTTATTTCCCCTTTCCTGGCTGCATAAATCTTCAGAGGATCCTTAGTCATGTGTTAAAGCTTGTTTGGTCTGAGGAGTTAATCCTTTCTAAGACAAGTCTTTTCTGTCTCACATGCATGGGCATTCATGAAAGCACGGTCTAAATCCAGGAGGGTTTTCTTTAGAAACTCATGGCCTTCTGCTGAGTACATTATTCACCTAAAGAAGAGACCACCAAAGCTGCTGTCTTTAGCATTTTCCTCGTATATCATAACCTTTATTTAGACTCGTCTCTGTCTTTGCTTTGGATAATTAAATTGTTTAATTGCTGGAAATTTGATTCTCTCTCTAAATCAGGGAGCACAGACTCCCTGCCTAATCTTCCTGCATCTATCCCCTGACCTGAGCTCCAGTGGTTAAGAACTATTATTCATTCCCTGACTTTTAGTACGGTTTCATATGCCAGTAAATCTGTCCCTCTATCTCTTTCCTGCCTAAATTTCTGCTCATGAAAAATAATTTTTAATCTTACATTCATTTCCATGAATTCACCCTGGTTCATCAAGACTTCGGGGGAGACTGTTTAAATGTGACTGAATGTACTTATAAAAGAGCACTTTTTTTTCTTGGGATGAAAGGATTATGGTTATGTGAACTGCAATATTGAATAATGAGACCATTTGTAACAGGAAGAATTATATGTGAGATCCTTCTAGGTAAAAGGACAAACTTTGCCTGCATGCAAGTACTAGAAAACCTTTGTACTTTTAAGATTACCCAATTAGATCAGAATTTTTCCTCTCTGAGCCACCCAGTTAGGGTGGTATTAAATCCATGAGCTCCAGACACAAATAATTACATGGCAAACACCCCAATTGTGTGAGCAAATGTGCGAGCATCCTTCCCTTAGAGAGCCTGTATAGCCCTACAGTCCTTTTTGTTACCCCAAATATAGCTCTGTGGGCAATTTCTTCCCCTTCAGCTCTGCGTACAGCCTCACAGTTCATCTTCCCGAGCCCCACATGTGTCTGCCTCCAAGCCTTCAAACCATCCTACCCCCTACACTGAGGCACAACCCACAATATAAATTTTGACTGGTTTTCCCAAGCGTGTTGCTCTCTGCTTGTTGCAGAGATTTAGGTGTTCAACTGCTAAGTTGAGTGTTCAAGGCCAGGTTGGATGAGGCTTTGAGCAACCTGCTCTAGTGGAAGGTGTCCTTGCCCATGGCAGGGGGGTTGCAACTAGGTGGTCTCTTAAGGTCCCTTCCAACGCAAACCATTCTGTGGTTCTATGATTCTATGATAATTCACATGCTGCACTACAGGGGGTCTCTTTGGATGGTTTACCCCTGTGGGAGCCCTGTTACAGCTACAGCCCAGGACCCAGGTGGGTGAAGCCTCTGTGAGTGGAAATGTCCTAAATCAGCTGGGCGGTCGGCTGTGCCTCACAGGCTGCGGGTTCTCATGGCTAAACCAAAGGTGGGACCTTGCTTGGCGATGAGTTTCCCATGGGCAGGGAAAGACACCACAAAGCTGCTTTCTGCTTCTGTCTGCCATCATCTAACATGATTTAGCATGTGGTTGGAGAAGAAAAAAAATAGTTAGAACTTGATTATGTGCCTGGTAGCATCATTTGCACAATTCTTCCTTAAAAGTCATGCTGAGTGTGGAAGTGTCATGGCCCTGTAAAAACAGCTGTTAGTCAGCTATATTATTACTATTTCAAAATATAGAGGCTTTTTCTTTGTGCAAGATGTGGGAATGGCATTGAATGGTCCAGTTACACCCACCTCTGTCTACAAAATTTAGGTCCTGGCTCTTCAGAGTGGGAGCTGGCATGTGGGGGTGTGGCTCCTGGCAGCCGAGGGGCCGGGGGCAGGACCAAGCCACTGGGACTTATAAATTGCTTTTGGGCAGGGGATTATAAGCATGGGAATTGGCTGTCTGTGCGCAGCATGATGGGTCTTGCCGCACAGCCACAACGACTGAGGGAGAAGGAGGGGGGTCAGGGTGTGCACCGTTACCCTCCAGCATGCCCTTATCTCCACCCTCAGGTAATGATGGGCATTTTCTGTGTCCTGTCTGTGAGCAGGACAAGGGCATCGCCTGCTCCGTTGCAATGATAAGGTTTGGTGAGGCACCTCACTCGGGATGGTGGTTTTGGTTGTGCCTCCATGATGTGTGCTGTCAGTATGTGGCTCTTCAGCAGGTACCTTCTTCAAAGCAATTCCCTGCTTTAAATCCAAACATAATCTTGGGATTATGCCGTCTCCCTCCACTCTACAGGGCATCCATCACCCACGATTGGTATCCCACAGCCCTGTGGTCTCCAGGAGGAGGAGGTGGCCCTTGATGTGGACAGGACCAGGCCATCCCCAGGGGATGCTCCTGCTTCTCCATGCCTAAACCCAGCTGTATCTCTCAGTGACTTGCTCCCTGGCCATGGCTTTCATACCAAGCAAACAGCGGTGTTGGTTTGCCAGCACAGGGAAAACCTCCTAACTCCTCCTCTCCTTTCCACTGGCCTGACTTCTGTGCATGCCACTGCTTGCTGATGGCCCTGCCATTCCTCATATGCGTTTTTATCCGTAAGGGTCAATTAAATCACTAATGCCATCATCTGTCTGCCCGGGATGACTCCCGAGTACCTAACATTTTGCTGTGTAATAGCGCAGAGGCACTTATTTCTTTGAGGCTGTCTCCGTGAATCACTGTAATGTATTTGCACAGTGAAAGGGATTTGGAATTAATGCAGCCCAAATCGTGGCTATTGATTTAGCCCTTCTTTCTGTTTGACACTGTTTATGTTTTTTAACAAGCACACGCTGGCCACGCAGTTCATATTGCGCTGAATCATTGTTCATAAATCACCAGGTTGGGTTGGTTTTTTATTTTAACTTCCCTGTCTGGTGGGGTGGGAATAGCAGTGCTCTGGGGGCAGCTCAGCCTCAAAGGGATCGGTCACTCCTGGGTTTAATTTTGTCGTGATTTACTGCAGCATCACACAGTAAAAAAAAAAAAACAACCTAAAAAACAAAAAACAAAGCAAACCCCCAAGCTCGGGCAGATGGCCTGTGCTGGTAATCCCTCATCGTAATGGTTCCTGACAGAGCAGTTATGGTTCTCTGCTAGTCAGGGTTTTCCGTCAGAGACAACAGTTTTCCTGGGATATGAAACTTGGCTGTAGCAGTCTGCTTCAATGAGCATCTCTCAGACAAAAGAACAACACAGAAGAGGGAATTACTCTTTTGGAAAGGGATGCAACCTCACTCCCATCAAGATAATTTGCTGGCCCGTGACTTTTGCTCTCCCCTGTGCTGTATTTTTAAAAAAATGTCTCAGCCTTTAAATTGTAGTGTTGGAAAACTTCTACAGAGGCTGGAGGTGAAAGCCTACAAAAGCAAAACAGCTTCAAATGGTCACAGATGTTTGTAAGAGACCAACATGGAGGCAATGGTGAATTAGGGAGTGGTGAAGCCAGGGTTGCTGAGGGAGGATTTGATTTAGCACTTTATTCCTCCTCTTTGTGAATCCCATGGATGTAAAGCTATTTTTTCTGTAGGAACCCCCCAAGAGCTTCGCTGACTTTGTCATCTCTTGTGTTGGATTTTCCAGTCCTGCCTGAGGTGTCAGGCAGGTAGAAAGGCTGTAATTGAGATTTCCTGCATTCGGTTCTGTGCCTGCGTGTATGTGTGCGAAATACTCAGTCAGTGGCAGAGGATTCATAATTATTTCTCTATATCTGTGCCTAGCAGTGCATAGTTGTATATTGATTTGCTGTAGTCGAGATGAGCAGACTAATTATGGCGATTCATTACGAACACTGAATTATGGCATTAGGCAGACAGTTGTTTGGCGTGTGACAAATTGTGAATAAATAGGATAGGACATGGCACAGAGAAAGGCACATGGAAGGTAGCAGGTTGGAAAGGCGTGGGGTGGCTTTGGCTGACTTGGCAGGGCTGCTCCATCCCTGGAGTCTCCTTGAATGCTGCAGGAGACTCTTAAATCATGTTGATTGGGGTTATCTCTGTATTGGGTGTTACAACGAATTAGTACTGATGGTGTCTCCATCTGACACAATAAAGCTTTGGCTGGGGTCTCTCCGACTTGCACGCAAGTGGAACTGCCATACGGGTTGTGCTGTGGTTATATTCTGAGTCCTGACAAAATTTTAAGTCTGCAGTATTTTAAATGAGTGAAATGAGAGAAAAATGTCCACTGGGTTGGTTTTGTGGTTTGTTTTTTTTTTTTTTTTTCTTAGAAGAAAATGTTTTGGTGGGTGGGATTTTAAGTCTTCCACATTAAAAGGAATGTTTTCTAATGCATTTTGACAAGCGTGCTTTTAGCTGGAAAGCAAGCCATCTCCTGTTGAACTGATATTTCAGAATGAAATATCATTTGCTTTTCAACTGAGAAAACCCCACAACTCCAACAATCCTCCCTCCTCCCCTCCCTCCTTCCAGCCTTCAGAGTGAATGACGTTGACATGCCGAGTGGTTTCATCTTAAAGACCATCAGGTGGCAGAGAGTCCTCTGAGATGACAGGTACCATCCTCTGGAGGCCCTACCTCTCTCCTTGGACAGTGAAGGGAGACATTTAGACTCATTTAAATGAGCAAACTTCCAGACTCCCAACTTGGGGTAGATTTGATACTGTTGAAATAGACACAGTTTGTGGAGAAAAATGGAAACACAATCATGCTATGCCTGTGCTTAATTCTGATTTTCAGAGCCAATTAAGAATGCATTCAGTTGCCCACTGCAAGGTTCAAACATGTCATGGCCATATGACATCTCTTAATTTCTGCTTGTGCCTCCTTAAATGTTGACTCTTGCTTAAAACTTCAATGCTTGAAAAGTGCACTGTGGTCAGTGGTGGGAAGATGCTGTGGAAACCCATGCCAACGTTAGCCTGAGAAATGCAGAGTTAACAGTATTTGGAAATTAGCTGCTTTATATGCACGTTGCCTTTCAGTGTATTTTTTTTTTTTTTTTACATCTAGACTACATTAACCTTGTGCTGGCTCCATCACACCGGCTGACATAAGATGGATGATGTCGGTGGCCTGGCATAATGGCCCACATGCCAAGTGCCTTTGAATGGCACCTGGTGTCTTCAAAGGGGGAAGCCTGTTTGCTCAATAAAAGCACGTTTAGCAGCGCTATCTGCCTAATTGGCTGGAGAAGCCCATGCCCCTGATTTTATGTGATGAGCTTTCCTTGGCAAGAAAACAGATAGATTATCAGGAAAGCTTTTCAGAATGACAAAAATGGGACCAAATGTTCCTATTTTGCTGCTTTTTGGAGCTCTGCTGAGGTGCTGGTTGGGATTGCCATGGTGGGGGCTGCTGCAAGGAGATTTCCTCCCGCAGTGAAAGCACCTCACTTCCACCAGTCCCTCAGGCACCATTGACACTACAGATTTAGGATGCTCTTAAGGAGGAGATTGATCCAGTCTTTAGACCCTCAGGAGACCTGCATTCCATTTTCTTTTGTGCCACCTTGTCATAGCACTTGGGGCATGACTCTAAGCTAGTCAAGAGCCCAGCTGCTATAGATGCATGGATAGGAGCAAGCCTCTTAAGTACCTTTTGCAAATATGGGCCTAAATATACTGGGTCTGAGCTCTTGTGCAGAATTAAATTGGGGATAACGACACTCACCTTCCATAGAAAGGTGCTATGAGGATAAAGACACCAGATTGCCCAAGGTGTGTTTTGATATTCTGTGTCGTAAGGAAGCAGAAGTAAGCTAGACACTGAATTATAAGATTTTTCATAGTCTCTCATTTCAGCTCTCAGATCTAGAAGCTGAGAAGAGCAGTACAGAGCAGGTATTGACATCAGGGCTGTTCTCACCCTCGTCAAATATTGCATAGTGCAACCACTACCTCAGAATTTCACATTATCCAGTTAGAGTGGGAACACAAACCCCTGCAGACAGATCCTGCTTCAGACAGGAATTTGCTGCAAGGTAGGTGAATGTCAATGTGTGTGTTGTGAGCTGGTCAAGAGCTCGTATGCTGAACTTCCGGCATGCTCAGAAAACTGTTGCTTGACAGAGATTGACTTAAGCATGTACTGTGGTCTTTCCTTGTACCCATGCCTCAGGTGATGCTCCAGTTATGGGGAGAGCGGTAGGTTTGCTCTTTTCTTGTAATTTCAGACTTGCTTTGAATTTTGCCTTTGGTGCTTCTTTGGGTTGATTCCTGTATGTTTATTGCTAGGGTGGTTAGCTGCCACTTCTTCCCCAGCAGTGTGGCAAAGCCATGGAGCCTGACTATCTGTTGCTGGTGACTGTGGAGCAGCACAGTGAGCCTAAACCTTCAGTTCTATAAGTTCCTGTAAAATGACAAGTTTCTTCTGCTCTTGGCTCAGAATTAATAATGCTTATTTACTTCCTTACTCAGGAAAAATGCTTGATAAACTCAGAGGGAGTCGTATGCAAATTCTGCAGCCCCAGGAAAAAATATTATGCCTTTTATAGCTCTGCATGCAATCAAGCCCGTGCAACTCTTTCTCCGCTTTGTTGTGACAGTCAGCATGGTCCTGTTTCTATTTTCAGCCTCAGCTGATTGAACTTTTGTTTTGCTGGGTTTTGGCTCCGTTGCTCCATGCTACCTGAAGAGGAACTGAGAGAACAACCAGCTTTCCTGAGTTATTGTTACTGCCCGGGGCAGGTCCAAGCAGCTTGGCCATCCCACACAGGCGTGAGCAGCGATCCTGAGGGGCAGCCAAGGGGACAAGGACAAGATGGGGACTCTGGCATCTGCTCGTTGCTGGAGGGATGAGGCTGGTCTGGCTTGGCAAGGACACAAGGCTAGGAAAATTCTCATCTGCGTCTCCATGTCAAGAGGGAGGGAAGAGGGTTGTCATCACCCCAGGAAAAGGGTTGTAAATTGTTTTTTCTGCTGTGCTTGCTGAAGACTATCTCTGCCCAAATCTTATGTGACCTTTTCCCATGACAGTTTTGTGTAAAAATAAGAAATAGAAATAATGAAAGGGGGAAAAGCGATTATGTGGAGCTTGTGGGGAAGTATTACTGCAGCTGTGTTAAGTGGAGCTTTAGGTCACAGTCCTTAAAGGAAAGGGAAGAGCCTTTGGTTGGTCCTGGTTTACCATGCAGGTCTGAATGCCTTTCTGCTTTGTCCTGAGTTATATTTCTGCCCTCCTGTATTTCTGGGGCACCTGTATACCTTTCAGCTCCCCAAAAACCTGCACTTGTCTCAGGCCAGGTTAAGGTGGTCTGCTGGCAACTGCCTGAATTCAGAGCAGCGCGTGCTTCACTTGAAGTGTGATTTTTATCCTATTGGAGTCACAGGTTCATCTCCATGTAGCTGAGGTGAAGCACACACTGAAGCACTCAGGGTGCTGTGAATGGGCAGTTAGTTGCATTGCCTCTGTGATGTGTTTCCCTCTTAATGTCCGTCAGGATATTTTCTACCCAGCTCTACAGACCTTAGGAGTTCCGATACTTGTTTCCTTGCTATTGGCAAGCCCTTGTCAGGCTGATCTGAATCCCTGTGTAAAGGTTAATTGGAGCCAAATTTGTCTATGTGCATCTTTGTTGGGGTGCCACAGAGACAGGCTGCAGGAGAAAGTACAAGGCTGGAGTAGTGCAGGGTGAGGAGAATAGATTTGTAATCGACAGAAAGGAACAGATGGCTTTGGTTGTAATGCCTATATTTATATTTAATATTAATATTCTTCCCAGAGCACCGGCACTTCAGTGATAAGTAACACAACATAAAAGCATCTGGGGACAGACGGGATGAGGGAAATGGGTTTGTTGCATCCCGGAAGGAAATCCAGCCATGGACTTTGCCACGTGTTGCAGTGGGTGTGAGCAAGCAGAGAAGGCAGAAGTTAGCTACAACCCTCCTTCGGTGCACTGTGGGTATTGCCTTGACATGCCCATGCCATAGACACTGAGGAACCATGATGGGACCCTGGAAGGGAGTAGCGTTTGTGCCCAGTGCCCAGACTGCAGTGAGATGTTGCATCATGAAAGGAGCACTTTCTCAGAGCATTTTTTTTTATTCCAAGATAGGGAAAGACATCAAGCTCCTGCTCTGTCGTCCTTGCCGTCGATGTTCTGGTGAGGTCAATCCCATCCTGCCTGGTTCCTTATAGAATCTCCTCATGCTGGTCCATGGTGGGATTTACTGGCATGCTTGGAATTGCTTTCTCACTCTTTCTGTGAATGCAAGTATTCACCACCAGCACACAGGTGGAAGATGAAAGTTAATTCTGTGGCACCTAATTAGCTGTCATTGCTGGAGGGGTTTGAAAGCAGAGAGAAAAAGTTGCAGTTCTGGCTGCATGATCGGGGGGGGGGTCTCATGGAGCAGCAGTGAGATACACCAAATTTCACCTGAGACCTATGTATTACCTTTAATGACCTTGTGTCTTTCTGTTAAAAGATAAACAAGAAGCTTGTGTCTCCATGGGTGTAAATCACTGTAGCTCTGCTGGAGACAGTGGACCTCTACCAAATTTTATCAGCTGAGGAGAGGTGGAGCCTGTGGGTTAAATGGTGACAGAATTATCCTTGTGTGGGTTTTTGTGTGTGCATATGAAAATGCACTTGCAGGTGCGTACGTGTTCACACACTAGTTAAAGGTGACTGCTTTTTTACTTGTTTGTATTTAGTGCACCTTGGAGGCCCTACCTAGACAACAGTCATAAATGAAATGTCATCAGATCGTTAACAGGCCCCCGACTTGTTAACAAAATTATCACATGATTTTTAGTTAAAAAAACCAATTGAAAGACTCGCTGAGTGATATTCCATTCAGTCCCCTGACATGTGCGTATATTAGAAATCCATCTGATACGAAGCACAGGACAAAAATGATCGATAGCAGGTTACAGTGCTCTTTATTACAATGAATTAATTGATCATGTCTAGCAGATTTTCCTCCCAGCGGAAGCTCTGGGTATTGAACGTGTGTCTCATTTCTCTTCTATTCTTGCTGTTGGAAACACGCCAGACAGTTTCATACCATCATTTAAATTTCTTTGTGACCTGAGAAAGTTGTGTCACCCTTGAGACGGTTAATTTTAAGCTAAAAGTTTGGTGACATTGTAGGAGATACAGGGATGGAGATTATAAAGTTTTCTGATGAGAAGGTGGAACTACTCAATCTGGTCCTCCGTTAGCAGGTCCCACCTAAGAGCTGTGTTGAAATGTTTTGCCTGATCCTTGAATCACTCTTATTTGACTGGCATCCTATTCTAAAATCAACATACTCCAAAGGTATTAGCCAGCACTGTTTTTCATGGTCCTGGGCGGTGGAGCCCAAAAGCAAATGATTGCAGGAATATCCCTTCAGCCAAGAGAGGAAACTTCTTCTATCAGATGATGACAGGGATGCATTGATAGAGAAACAGGGGGAAACTTCTGCTGCTTTCTGTGCTATACTATTTGACAGCTTATGCCCTCTTCCTGGTGGGTGTTTGGCGGCTCTCGTACATGGAATGACCCATCAGAGACACAGCGACAGGTTATTAACCTGCTGTTTTTACAAGCTCTATCCTGACACAAACATCCTATTCGAGGCTCCTGTAACTGGCCTATTACAGAGTCTTAAACATAAAGAAAATAAGTGCTGCAAGCCTTTCATTCTTCTGAAGCTATGCAGCCAGTGGGTGAAATGCTGTGGAATTGCATTAGTTAATTTAGATCTGTTTTGTGGCTTTGCCCTTTGCCTGTAGAGTAAGAAGTATTATCTGTTTAAGGACTCAGCTTCTGGATTCCACTCCTGACTTGTCTCTTAATTTGACTTTAGGTAAGACACTCAAAAATGGTCTGGTTCCCAAAATAATCTGCAGAAAAGTGTATCATCTCCAGGTATGCAAAATGAGTTTATACTTGTAGGGCAGGTGAGTGGAGACTTCTTTGAGACTCCACAGCAAGCCAGCAGTTGACCAAGGAGGAGGACTTGTGTCTCTGGTCCAAACTAACCTGCTTATGCATTATAAAAGAGCCCTAATCCTCCTGTTTGGTAAGGGATTTGATCTCCCACCATTTTTACAAGGTGCCATTTATGACTTCCATCTCGTGTACTTGATCTGAGATGTGTCTACAGCCCTCACTCCCACGTCTCCAAATTACCCAAGTCAAGCTTTGGGGAGGCAATGGAGCAGGATGGGAGGGTTTAACTCCTACTTTCTCCTTTAGCAAAAAAATGTTTTAGAGCTTAAGATACCATGCAAGCATGTATCATCATGTCTGAATTCCTTGCTGATGGCTTTATGTAAAGCAGGGAGGGAAGTATTAAAACAGGAGTCAGCAGTTCACCAAAGATAGAGTAACACAAAGTTTATTCTTTAACTCTCTATTTTTATGGCCTGATTGGCATTAAAAAATCTCTCTTTGATGAAGATTTGTAAGGTTTTGTTGCTATGAACGAGAATATGCATTTGGAAATTCTGTTGAGTGGCTGTGGAGATGTGTATCCCTAGAGACTGTTTTAATTTCCATATTCATTAAACTGTTCTGTGGTGCCTGAGAGAGACCCAAACCCTTGAATAACACAGCTGTGAAAGCTGTGGGGGGAGACATCAGGATCAAGGCGCACTTTCACCATCAGTTTAACCCAGCCTAAGTCTGCGTGGCCATTAGGTCAGTCCTGTTCCCTGCTCTTCTTCCGCTCTCCATCTTTCCACCTTAGCCACTCATTGCCAGTTTCTCCTCTGTGTCCACAGCAGCGCTCACACAGCGGGTGATGAACTGGATCAGGGAGCCCTTCTGGCTGAAAACTAGTGGAAAAAAAATCAGGTTCTTCTAAGCTGTAGTGCTGACACAAGGGAAGAGGAAAAAATGTGGGTTAGGGCCGGCAAAATGCCCTATACACCTTATAAACTTATTAAACCACCACTGGAGATGCCTCCACAGATGCCGTTTGTCTGGCTGAAAATAATCTTTTTGAGGGCCATTTTGCACCATTCTGTAGAATTCCATATTTGGTATCTCCACCCATGAAGTTCAATGGGATGATCTTAAAATGTAGAAAGGTCTTTACTTTCTCTAGAGTTTTCCTTGCAAGGATGGCAATGCCCATCGCCTGTTATTTAATACTTAGGGTGATGAGTTGGCTGACTGTAGCTCATCCTGTTGTCCTTTGAAATCAATGGATATCTTTTATTGACTTAGCTGGGCAACAGATCAGGCCCTGCGTGAAAAAGCCACGGTTTTACTAAGAACTACTTGTCTCTCTAGGTTGCAAAGTTAAATAATCCCGGACACTTTCAAAGGTGGCTGGGCCAGTGCTGCACATAGCTTGTTTGCGAAGTTTTATTTAAAAGAAAAATAAATTTCTTACAGTCAAAGGGCTGCTGGCTGGGCTGACCTGACCTTTTCAGACTGAAAATGGTCACTGAAAGTATAAATAAGATAATGATAATAAAAACTCTCCTAGTTGTTACTGGACTGCTGCTGAAAGGGATTTGGCAAAGGCTGAAGAAATGTCAGAGTGAAAAACCTCATCATCTCTGCTGAAAGATGATTGTGTCTGACCCTGTCTGGTGCCCAGTGAGGCTGGTGAAATCTCCACTGATTTCAGCCAGAGTGAGGGTGGCTGAAGACCAAGAGAAGACACTGCTCAGAGCACAGCCCTGAAGTTTCATGCAGGTGACGCCATGTTAAATGGGAATGCACTGTCCTTAACAAACCATATAGTAAATGTATAGCAAATGTATAGTATAATAAATGGGGTTTCTTGGAAGGACGCAGCCTGCCTTTGGTGCCTGCCCGCTCTCTGAATCTGTTTACGTGTTGAAATGGGCTGCGCTTTTCAACAAATAAACCCCTCACACCCACGTATTTCTTGTGCTCAGCTTCCTTGATGATGATAACTGCTTCATTAGCTGCCTGATGAATGGTCCATGCACATTAGCATCATTTTATCTAGCTGATAACTATGAGCTTTAGCCTGGGAAGCTACATAACATCCATCACTGGGGATTTTCTAAGAGGTTAGGCAAACTGCTTTCAGGAATGGTTTAGGTATGGGGGACAAGAAGATGGACTAAAAGGCTTCTGAAGTGCCCTTCTAGCCCTACTATCTCTTACTTTAAAACTCTGCCATAGTAATAACACGTTATTTCTATGACAAGCATCTCTGGGAGTCTCAGTTAAGAGGTGGGTGCCTCTTGGACTAGGAGCTGTTCAGAGGCTGCACCAATGCATTCAAAATGGAAATGGCAGCCCAGCATGTCACAGCTGGGTGAAGAGGTACACATGGAAGGACTTGGACTTGTCCCACCTAACCTCAGGTGTTTGTGTAGAAACATGTGTGTCCAAGCTAGGCTACCCAAGAAACTAGCGATAGGATGAGAGGAAATGGCTTCAAGTTGCGTCAGGGGAGGTTTAGATTGGACATCAGGAAGAATTTCTTTACCGAAAGAGTGGTTAGGCATTGGAACAGGCTCCCCAGAGAGGTGGTGGAGTCGTCAACCCTGGAGGCGTTCAAAAAAGGTGTAGACGTGGCACTCCAGGGCCTAGTTTAGGAGTCATGGTGGTGCTAGTTGATGGTTGGACTTGATGATCTTAGAGGTCTTTTCCAACCTTAATGATTCTATGATTCTATGATTCTATACCTAGCTTCTCCAGCTCTGGAGGGAGAAACAAGTACAGTTCACGTGCCCTGCTCTGGATGTCTGAGATGTGCTGGAAGCACATCCTCTCTCTGCTGACCATCATTCCATGCTGCAGTATGCTGACCAAGGACAGAGGAAGTCCTTTGACCTGCTTGGTATGAGAGCTCAGTACCTTTCTCATTTCCACTGGGACACAATATTTATCCAAACACTTTTGTATCAGCTGTTTGTTTCTAAACATTGGTAAGGGTTGTCTCTGTCCTTCTCCTGCTGATGGCTCTCTGAACTTACCCCATCATTCTGCAGAGATCTGTCCACTGCAGGTCACTCTGCTCACTGGCCTAAGACTAGATGTTTATTTTAATACATTTGGGTTAGAATCCTGGAAATTTTGTTTAAACAGGTTATATAAAAACTTACCTAAAATGTCATTTATTCTAATTCCTCACAAATATTGATGATATATTTTTGCTGAATTTTGGCTTACATTCAGTAAACCTCTTCAGTTCATCTTTAATTTGCAGATGGCTTTGGCAGTGTTTCAACCTCAGCTTCTGGTGGTTGAAACCTGGTGCTTGAATTAGGCTCAAGATCCTGATTTTCAGAAAGTCTGAATATACGCAGCTGCCTTGTGGGGTTCTAAGTAATGCAGTTAGGGCTGGGTTTCTCACTGCCAAAAAAGCCGCAAATGAATTAGGAGTCCAGAAAGAGAAAAGCGACAGAATACACATAAATGTCTTTAGGAATTTGGGGATTTAGGAATAAGGGTGGAAATAATGGAAAGCCTGGCTCAAGTTTTCAGCTGAAAAAGCACTAATATAAGTAATTTCAAAGGAGATTAAAGAGGAACGTGTTCACATTCAGGAGAAGCGTGGAGCTGGGCATTAGGTCTGAATGAGTGATGTGACAGAGCCCTGCTGACGGATGGGTCTGCAGCTCACTCAGGGCTGGGGATGATAAGAGCACAGAGGGGAAGCAGGGATATTTACTGATGCCAGAGGATATAATTAGAAATAATGAGTGCAGTAAAAGAGGAGGATGGGATAGAAGCCCAAAACTAATAAGAAATGGGAACTTGCATTTCCTCTTTCAAAGCCTGAATTAGGAGAAGTGACTGATAGGCAGCCCTTGAAAGCACTGGAGTAGTCTCAAAGTGTTGAAAGCGTAGTCCCTGAGTGTGCTAATGCTATGGAGGCCAGACATGGGGAAACAGCCATGCAAAGAGACCGCCGTGTTTCTACGCCTGCTGTCTTTTGGGATATCGCATCTTGGTGTACTAGGGAAGTGAAATTGTTGTCTGCTTTTCAGTGTGATTAGTCTGAGGGGATCACAAGAGTGCTCAGTGGGGTTGGACTCCCTTCTTATCTCCTCCTGAATTTATTCTTTCCTTAAAGGGGCTTTTATTTGTGTGTGGGTCTTTTTTTTTTTTTTTCTTTCATAAATACACAGCTAATCCCTATTGCACATGTAAATATAGATAGTACGTGGGTCTGTAAAGATTATGGATGCCCCTTTTGGCAAACAGTATCTTTTAATAGCATTGTGTGCAGTTAATCGGGTTAAGCAAAAGTATCAGTGGAACAAACAGTGCAAGTTCAGGGAAAGAGTAAGTGACAGACCTCAGGCCTCCTGAGAGCTCTTTTTTAGTAATATTGTGGCAGGTAGGGTAGAAGCTTTTTTTCTTTTTTTTTGTCTCAGTGATGTCTGTGGTTGGAAAACAACATGAGCAGAGCAAGCTGTTAAATTGCAAGAGACTTGCTATTATATTTCATAACAGATATGGTAAATGTATATTGCTCCTTGGCTTCATCCATTGTTTCTGCCCAGATCAAGTGTTCAGTGCATTGGGAACTGGTTGTGAGGGCTTGTGTCCTCTCTGCCCTTCAGTTCTAGTTGAGTGGGAAGGGCTACAGGGCATCTCCCATCGAGGTGAAAGGAGGGAATGAAAAGATTGGTGCAGAAAAATGGGAAAGGCATTGAAGTGGGTGTTGCTCTTTGTCATGGAGAAAGCTCAGTTCTACAGGGGGTCATCTGGGAGAAAGCTCTCCAGTCAAACTTAGAGAGTTTCAGAAATGCCCAAAATAGGCATTTACTTTAAGACGAGAGGAGCTGTGCCCTGGAAATGCCTGTGTCTGTCAACTGTTGTAAAGGACTGTGAGATAACGAGTTCAGATGTAGAAGTCTGCACTGGAGACATCCAACACTAAATGCACTGGGTCTGGGGGCCCAGGCAAGGAGGAGTGCTTGGTGCCACTTAAAGCCAAGACAAGGATTGTGTGAGAAGAGGGACAGTGGAGTTGGAGGACACATGGGGAGGACATGCCTCGCTGAAGTGTCACTCAGCCAGCTCATGGTGGGCTGGGAGCCGGAGAAGGGCTGCAGAGCAGGAGGTGCTGATGCCCCCACAGAGCCAGGAGAAGTCTGTGGGAGTTTTGCACAGGACACATGTGAGGGTGGCAGACCCATACCATCGATCCCCTATTGATGCTTTTTGAACATAGCATGCTGGACAAATTCTGTTGTTTTTTTTCTCCCCCTGGCCAGAGCTGTGACCAGTGCACCGTCTCTTTGACGTCATGTGCATGCACGAGGGAATCTTTTTTTGTACATGGTGTCCTTCAAAGAGAGTGTATGTACGTCAGAGAGTTTCTTACAACAGCTTTGCATGGTAGCGCAGATGGGATTTTGCTAATTCTCCAAGAACAATAAAGCAAAATTCAGCACAGGGTAAAACAAATACACTTGCCTACTTTTGGCAGAATTTTTAGGTTACTGTTAACCTTTCATTTGAAATTTAATGCTGAGGTCTACAAGTTGATTCTGAGCAGCTTCTTGGAACAGCATCAATTTTCCATTTAGAAAATTGCTTTTTTGTTTTTTTGCTTAACTCTGTATAGGCTGTTGTTCATTTTTTTCTGAGAGACACTTCCCTATGGAAGCCTACTCTTTGGGTCTGAAATTCAAACCAGTTTTGCCAAAGCCTAGGAATTATGAGCAATAAAGCAGGAAATGTTATAGGAAATAACAGCTGAACTGGGGGAGGGACGTTTAGAACATTAAGGTCAAGCCCAGGAAAGTAATAAAACAGAGTCAGACTTACAGTTAAAATTAAAACAGGCCCATGGCCAAATTTAAAGATACTATATATCTGGATGATAATGGGGAAAAAACATTGAAAGCAAAAACAGAGTAATAGCTGGCAACAGATAACATCTGGCAATGGATTTACCATGAAATTCATTTCAGAGAACTGGTGGGTGAAGAAATTTCTCCGTCAGGGAGGAGAAGAAATCCCAGCATAATGGAACGGCATTTTTCAGTGAGGTGCAAAGGTGTTGTAAGCGTCCCACGGTGCTGGGGAGGCTCCTGTGTCAGCCTTCTATATTTGGAAGTTCGAATTGCTGAGGCAGATTAGAAGCACTGAGCCCAGTAAGCCAGCATTAATGGGTGATTTCCAGTGCTTGCATACATCACATGTGCTCTGAGGGTGTTGGTGCTGCAGTCAAGGCGTGCTTCCAGCTCGTAGGGATGGACCTGAGCTACGCTGGGTGCTGAGGACAGCATCACCATGGCTGCTAAATCAGCTTGAGATGCTGGATTATTTAGCTGAACCAGAGCTCCATGCAGTTATATTCACCCACTATAAGTAGCCAAGCTGGTTAATTTAAAGCTGGCCAGTGGTGCAGCCAAAGTTGTGAGCTGCTGTCATGCCTGTGATGCAACGCAGATATATTCTGGTTTTAAAAGAGTGATACAACTCGACCCTCAGTGCTTGTTTTTAGGTAAAACTATAGTATAGGAGAGAAGGTGGTAGCGATGGTAGCTGGAAGAGATTTTGGATCTATCCGTGTGTGACCAAGGGCAGAAATTAATTTGCAGAGTCTTCACTACAGTCAATTACCAGAGGAAGAACCAAGTCCGTGGAGTGGTTTTCAGACATAAAGTTGAGTTGAAAGTCAGATAGAAAACAACAACAACAACGACAAAATCCCCCTCTTCCATAACGCAACTCATCACAGTAGAAGAAAAAGTAATGGAAAGAGATCATGTAAGAACTTAGTTCTGCTGTACAACTTTCCTTGTCTTGAGTAGTCTTGAGACTACTTGGACACAGCTAGCTGCACACAGGGATGGGGTGGTCAGAGGGAAGGACATCTGTTGGGTCCATCTCCCCTGGAAACCTCATCTGGCTGGTTAAAGCTGGAGAGATTTCCATGGAGGGATGGAAGAGGAGACATGGAGACCTGACTCTTCTGCCTGAATTTGGAAGGAGAGCAGAAACCCTTTTTTCTCTATAATTTTAGTTACTGTCCTGAGTTTTGAATCTTGGGTGATAGCTGACAGTCAGCCACCATTAGAAGGGGTGTTTCTGCACTGCATGGTGTGTCCCTCCCAGCTGCACCACTTCTGAGACCCCTCTGGCTCCTTCTTGGCTGCAGAGGGATTGCTGGCTAGACATCACTGAAATGTATTTTGAGAGGGTGGCTATGAGAGCAACCTGGATTGTTGACACCAGACTGCTCTCTACAATTTTTTTGACCTGATATGAAATAGAAAAGACATCTGAACATGAGTCAGATTCAGAGGGTTTCAATATCCTTTTTTTTTTGCTTCACTGCAGTCTTGCATATTTAATTTAATAGATCATTTTTTTCTTATGTGATATGAACTATGAGATGGATCTATTACAGATATGTTACTTATATATTCTTGTTGCCTTATAGGCAGATTTCATACCAAGATGATAAAGGACTGTTTTTTTCTGTTCCTTGAAAATTGTATAATGAGATGAAAGGGGGAAAATGCATATTTTAATTGAGTATATTTGTAGAGCTGAGAGTGTGGTATATCGTATTTCATGTGTAGCTCTGGGTTTGATAGTATCTTCTTATGCTTTGATTTGGTTTTGAGACAAATAGTTTTCCTTTCTGCTGTGCTGTTAGTTAGGTTTTTAAACCATAGGCTGAGCCACAAAGACATTTGTTGAACCATGAAAATATTAATCCCAGAGAAATCAGAATATAATTTGCACTTGGATGCAAAATACCAAAGGCTTTAATGATGTTTAGGTAGAACTTTATTAACAACTGAGTATCTCTGGAGAGCTATGGTAACAGTAAGAAAAATATTAAACTCAGTATTGTTTGTTTTTCTGTAAGTAAATGAGGAGAATTACAAGTCTTTTCCCTGTGAGTCAGCTGAATATTTGCAAGGATTAACTAATCTATACCAGAGCCAGCATGGACTGACCTTTATCCACCTGATTCCCCCTGTTCTGCTCCATCATGTGGGATGTTGGCACTGCAAGAGGCCATAGAAGGAGCAGAAGATTACCCCCAAAATAATCCTTGTGTGCGCAGAGTACCTCCTCCTAGGGTAGCATAGTTTAGGGACTGATGTCTGCAGTCATGGTGGCACAGATCTTTAGGAAGGTGGATTTATGCTACCTCATGGGTGGGTTTCACTGTAGTGAGAGAGCCACACCAGCTAAGGAGCTCTTCTGCTTGTGCCTTGAGCTGCAGACATGACCATTGCCTTCCCCCTCTTTGGTTCATGGCCAGTCCTGCCAGGAGAAACCAGCCAAACTGAAAGGAACCAACAAATTTTATGGATCCACCACACCAGTGTACCCTAAAGCTGCGTAAACCTCAAGGCTGTGGCTAAAGCTCTGATCCTGTTTTCCTCAGTCCCATGATTTTGTTATTTTTATGGGCCACACAGGGCCGTGCAGTGTTGGAGGTGGGGTTCCCCTGAGGAAATGGAGAAGTCTCCATCCAAACCAAGTGGCTGGTCTCCCTCTGTAGCCAGTGGAGAAAAAGAGGCGTTTCTAGGATGTGTGTTATCTCCTTGTCCCCTTTGCAGCAGGTGTCTAAAATAGGCATGTGGCCAACGCTTTCCCTCTATTGACTGCAAAGGGAGCTGGAGGTGGCCTTGCCCATGTGGAGACATCTCATGGAGCTTGCCAGTATGTGTCATTTTAATATAGGTCTGTTCTTTCTGAAGAAAGGTATCAACCAATTTTGCCAGCTTTACCCAAACTCTCTCTTGATACCAAAACAATTCAAGAATGAAATGTTGCTGAGGTTTATTTTAATAGTAAAATTCTGGGCTATGCATTTGGAAACAAAACTGCAAAGACAAAACTAAAAATGTAACTAGATGTGAGTCCAGACTTTATCTAGGATCTGAATCAATATTATTAATAAGATAAATAGCTAATATTCTTTCCTAGCTAATGCTAGGAAGTTTCTTACTGCTTTTCATTAAGACTATTCAGGTCTTATCTCAGTCACAGAGACCATGGGGATGAACTTCCCTTACATCATCATTCAGCCTTGATGTACTCCTCAGAGCTGACCCTGGATGGCATTTTCAGGGGTATCCCAATACTGGGTTTATCTCCCCTAATTTGTCTGGACTTCCTCTGAAATCAATGAAGAGGGAAAGGCACTTGCAGAAGGTGATTCATCCTATCCATCTTAGACATCCAACATAACCTGGGATGACTTGTGCTTTGGGTATGGCTTGCTCCATTGACCAAAGATGAAGCCTGTAGATCAGGTACCATGACAGCCAGAAGTTTGGGATCAATCCTGCTCTAAGAGACTGGGAAAAAAAATCTAGTGGAATCTGTGTCCTGTCTCTCAAGTGCTTTTGCAAATCCCACCCTCTGCCTAAACATTTGTGCTGCACAGCATCTGATGTGCTTTGTGCTTGCTCTGTGATGATACACGGTGATCATCAAAGCAGTGAGAGTACTGCACAGTATGTTCCACACCAGCTACTTCCTTTCTGGTTTAATTATAACTGAGTTTGCTAATCCCAGTCTTGATTAATGAGCTTAATATGCAAATGTTATGATTAAACTGAAACTCTTTGTAATTGCTTGCAGACAGATTACCACTTCGAGTACACAGAATGCGACAGCAGTGGCTCCAGATGGAGGGTGGCTGTCCCGAATCCGTCGGTGGAATGCTCTGGACTACCCGACCCGGTGAAAGGGAAGGAATGCAGTACGTCGGCACTTTTCATTTTACAGACCGTTACTGGCTGTTTGTGCTATTTACCCTTTTGTGGCTTCTTAGCTCTGTCGCTGATGTCCTGAGTGTCCCTGAGTTAGTCCTTCCCCTCCAATCCTTCTTCTTGTCTACTGGAGCTGTGAAGCAGGGATTGTCTTCGCAGTGTAGTTGTATAACTCAATATCTGCTACAGGTACCCTTGTATGCTAATTCACAGACAAACCACGTCTATTACAACACCACTTGAAGAGGTGTGGTTGCTTGTCTTGACCTGCCATACTCTTAAGTTCTGCAGATCTCCAGTTCATTTGTAGCTGTATTGGCTAAAATGGTGACCACGAGTGACCAAATTATATTTACATAGTGTCCACGTTCTCGTTACCTGCATTATTTACCTAATTAATAAGCTGAATGCATAAGTAATGGTAAATGTCTTATTTGCCTGAGTTATTTTCATGATGAAGATTTTGCATTTTTTTTATTTATGTATTTATTTTTAACAGCTTGGAGTATTCTCGTATCACTTGGTCCTGCATTTTTTTTAATGTTAGAACAGTTATTTGTATCTGGGGACATAAGCGAACTGCTGCTCTGCAAACACATTTGAACTATTCCTTCACTGTTCTGTAGCTTCCCAAGCTGAATGCTCTTTCCCATCACGCTTCCTTGCTCTGGCAATTCTCTTCGTAAAAGATCCTAGCAGTGCTTTATTTTCTCAGTAATTTGTACCAGGGGTTATAAATTATTGTACCTGACAAGCGGAATGAACAATGGCAATGTCCTTTCAGTTCTAGTAGGAGAGGTGAGATTTTATCACTTCTGACTCTTCTCCTCTAAAGGTTTATTGTTCATTTTTTTTATGGCATATGTTCCAGCGTAAAGCACATAGATGTTTTCTGTAGCAGCGTTGACCACTGGAAGATTTCTGACTGCTTGCAAGCGTCATTTGAAAAGCTGCCTGTGTCATACCTGGTATTTGGGTTTACTTTCTGAGGTTTTAAATGTGGAATCTCCGTATGTCCTTAGGATGTGTTTTTCAATTACAGAAATATAGAGCTGGGAAGCACCTCAGGTGATCCCATAATTCATCCCCCGGCCCAAATAGCTATAGCAGCAATGACTTTGTCTTTCATGGCTGTTTGGCTGGACGGTTTTCAGGGACCTCTGGTGATGAAGAGCCCACAAGCTCCCCAGATATTTGCTCATCTATTTTGTTCTATTCATTTTCCCTCCTGATACAGCTTTTTCTGCTGTTGAATCTCCCTTGTATTTCAAGCCTGTTACTTTTTGCTGTCTGCACTATGAAGGAGCAGATATAGTGTTATTCCTTCTGCTGCACAACCACTTTTGGTGTGCTCTGGAGTACATAGGTATAACTCATTTTTTCTGATATATACTATTTCTTCTTAAACCTTGTGGTAGATGGTTTAAGGTCTAGCAACATTACACTCTCCTCAACTTTCTGCTACAGATTTCAACAAATGGTGCACTTCCCTCTTCATCTCCTCCTATTTGTGTGTCTTTCTGGTCTTAAATCAGTTCCAATGAAAATTCAACTCTTTTATAACAATAGATGGATCTCTGGCTTCTCCACATCTGCCCCCCTGCTAGACAAGGGGAAAACTTTGCCCAGTAGTTTGGCTGTGATATTATACACCAAAGTACAGGATTCTGTTAAATACACTGGAAAACTCATCTCAGTTGATCCCTCTCCTCCTTGTTGTGTTGCTATTAAGTGCCATGGCAATTCAGCTGGTTTGAGAAGCAACTGGATATTTGACTTTTTTTACTGAGCCCTTCAGATCTCATCTCTCTGTGCTCTTGGGAGTGCAGTGGTGTTAATGTAGTTCTGTCTTTTTTTTTGTGTGTCTGTAGTAGATTATCTGGCGTCAGGAGATGTCTGACTATATTGTGATGGCAAAAGTCATTTTAGGTTTCTCATCTCTTAGTCTTTCACCTTTTACTTTAAGAACAACCAGTCTTTCAGGCTGAAAACATGAATCTGTCAACAGCAGTCAATCTCTGCAGGAATGTGTAGGGAACATCCCTCCCATTCGTCTTGGCTAACATGGTGTTTTTTACTGCAAAATATTTGAACCGGCGTAGAGTTTGGCTGATGGTCCATTCTTCAATGGGTGGGATATACTGGGAGAGGCAGCTTTTGAAAATTATGTGCCCTCCAGCTCTTCAGAGTTTGCACATGGAGGTCTATTGTTGATGATGAGTTGTACTGAAAATGCTGACAGATAGACACCTCCTCACTGACTTGTATTCTCTGAGCTGGTGGCTTCTGTCTCACCTGACAACATAGGAGCTGGACCAAGGACGTCTTAGACTAAAAGCACAAATTGCTATAGTCTCAGGAAGATAAAAGGTTCTGTATTTGGGGCTGCTACAGCGCACGTTCTCTGTGGATCATGTACAGAGTGAGATTTGTGCTACAGACTTTGCCAGGGGTTGCATACACATCTCACCAAGTAATTAATGACTCCATGAGATGCCTTCATACGTCTAGAGTTATTTTATCAAGAAATACTATATGTATGGCATATCCTTTGAGATGAGTCTTTCTGGTCATTCTACAAACTTATTCAGATTCTGCTACATCTTGTAGAACCTACCCTACACCAGAGCATCCTGACACTGGGGCTCATCCTGACATTTGGTAGAGTCCTGGACTCCCTTAAGTATTTCAGTCCTACAAGCTGCAGAGCTGGGGACCACAGTACAATCACCACAGGCAGGACAATTTCCAGCTTTGGAGATCTGTTACGTTCAGAAGTTTTACTTGGTATCTCCTAGTCCTGAGATATAGCTGAGCCAACTATGTCTCTGCTCTTAAAAAAGGGTTTCAGTTGTAGAGCAGCATGAGCTCTTAGGGCTTTTTTTGTCTCCTTGATGTTGGCAGAGCCCTCAGTGGTCCTTGGTGGCAATTAGGACACTGGATATGGAGGAATCTGGGTGAGAATGTGGAGTTTTTTGGAACACATCTGCCATCACTGCTGACTTCATGATGTACTGTTTGCAGTTGTTTTCATCTATTCAGAAATGCCTGCCACTTGAGAATATCTGCTGTTGATCTTTACTGCTCCCTGAAACAGAAGTGACTTGCAGACTGTCATTAATTTTGGATCCTGAGAATACTGCACCAACCTCTCCCACTTCCAAATGCTCAGCAGTCATTCTCTTTAAATTGTCCCCAAACTAGGAATTCGAAAGATGGTATAACAATATGTTAAATGTTTCCAATCATCTCTGTAAATACGTCTAGACTGTGGTCTCCAGTGGAGTGGAAAGACACTTGAGACTGCTAAAAATGTATTAGCTCAGGTGCTTCACATATCTGGAGCAATCTAACTGTGGCACTGGAGCTCAGTCAGTGTCTCGAGATGTGCTCATTTTCAGGATGTTGTGTTTTACTGCTTTTCATTTGAATGAACCCATTTACAATTAGGTTGGATATCTCTGTGCTCTGCTGCATTCTGAAGTGCATGCCGACCTGCGAAGCACAGCTGACTGTGACCCACTGAGAGTAACTGCCAGCATTCCCCAAAATGGCTGTAGTCTCCAAAGCATGTCAGTATTCATCCCTTTTGGGTCTTCAAAAACTTACTCGGCAAACTTTGCCTGCAGAGAAGACATTCTCTCCTTTGAGAATTAGTCATGGGGCTCAGCGTAGACAGGACTGTCATATTTTGACTGCTTTATGACCTGGGTATTAGATGAAGGGGTTTTTTTACTTTATCTTGCCCTAAGCACAGAGCAGCATGATGAGACCACCTTCTCCTCCTGCCACCCTCCCTACAACATCTTTACCATCTGGGTGGGAGGTAGGAAGAAAGAAGGAACCTCACATGACAGATGTTTGTGATGCTGTAGGAGGTCCTGCTATACAGTGACCCCAGATGTGGGAGAGAAGGTGCAGGAGCAGCTCTGCAGCACAGTAGCTCGCTTGCAATGCACTGGGACAACATGCCCCTTTCTATATTTCACTACCCTCTTTTTTTCTGATCTCCTTGCCCCGAGGGGCTGTGGCCATCGCCACTTTCAGACCCCACATCAGGGTGCCAGCCCGCGTTTTGCCATTCAGCACAGTGTGGTACCTCAAGGCTCACTCCATGGGGTTGCGCTGCCTCTGGACAGGCCTCGGCATCGCCATGCCAGACAGCTTGGCCACCTCTCTCATGCCTGTATTTGGTCAGAGATGAGTCATGTTGTTGACACTGGCACATCATGATTGCAAGGGATCCTGCAAAGAGACGCATTAAAAGTGCAGCAAGGATCTTGGCTAGGAAAAAGGCAATATTTATTACACCTAAAGCTACTCTGTGTGGCTCTGCTCTGCTTCACATTTAAGATCTTCCCGGTACCATTTTGTAGGTAAGGTACACACATGGAGACAGGGAGCGTTACTCTGGGGGGCGTGGAGGGCAGAGAGCCTCCCTCAGCGAAATCCAGACTCTCTGAACCACTCCATTACTTCTTGATGGTTGGGACTGTGCTTAACTAATTAGGTCTCATTCATTTTTAATTACCACAGATCTCACTCTGATCTCCTCATATCATCCTCCTTCTGATAGCAGGAAGGGAATTTAGTGATAAGGATCACTGCCATCAGGGCGGTATGCTTGGCTTTGTAAATGGAAAATATTTATCGCAGTCAATGGGAGCAGTTTGCTTTTGGAGCTAAGCTCTTGCCTGCACCCCCATATGGCTGGTATCTCTGAAACCCCTTTGCTTTGGTGTGGGGGCTGTATGCAGTGCCTAATGGGGACCTTTCGGGGCCTGGCAGTGGGAGCAGGGCTTGGCATTGCGCTCCCGCTGACACTACGCTGCCGTCTGTTTCAGTGGCCTCAGTCAGGCTTTTCTGCCAGCCTGACCATATGCTGCATGTTTTACACTCAAATTAAAAGTCTGAATTTGGAGCCTGCCTTCCTTCCACGTCTCCTTTCCTTCCTCTCTTCTTCATCTCCCTTCATTCAAGTATAACCCAAATATTTGGTTCAGAGTGTGCCTGTACTGTGGCCAGGTGCACCGACACGCTCCTCTGAGCAGAGTTTGTGACCAAAAAGGGCTTAAAGGGTTCACATTTTGACCTCAAATTCGTTTTTAATATTAACTCCCTTATTCCACAGAATATGAGGGTTTTTTTGCCATCCTAAACAAGAGTAGGTTGCACCTTATCTCATAAATATCTGTTAATTTTAGTGGTGCTATGTACATAATAAAGAAACTGTAGTGAGAATAATAGAGCAAGTTCAAAAGGAGTTGAATTTGCCATGTTCAAGGGGAAAAAGTGCTGGTAGGGTCACTGTTATAGTCAGCATCCAAATGTCAGTTATAATCAGCAAGATTTCTTAAGAAAGGAGACACAAAAAACATTGATAATATGGATGAACTTGATCAGGTACGGTGCCGTGGAGTTCTTAATGGCTCTGCTTGGCAAATTCCACCTTTACCTGGTGCCGGTAAGGCGGGAGCAACTTCTTTGAAATCAGAAATGTGCTTTGGTTTTGAGGTGAGGCATGTGAGCGTGTGCCAAAAGGTAAGCATGTGAAAAGCTCCACTGACTTCAGAAAATAGGCTGTCCTTAATTACAATGGACTTTTCTAGGACCTGAAACCAAAATTTGTCCTGATTTATTGCTACTGAGCTGTGTTTGTTGAGTTTATTCTAACTTGTGTAATCTGCTCCTAGGATACCACGGGAGGAGATATGGATCTTCCTGCTAATTGCAGTGCACTTCAGACACAATTAGGGCAAATGACCTTTTCAAGGCTTGTAGGTTTTATAACACTTTAAGGCAATTTAGGTGATCTGCAGGAGTTCTAACATTCTGCTTTTGTAACAGAAAACTTAAATACAAGGTTTTGAGTTTGACGTTCTCTCCATCTCTGGTAGGATTGGGTATCCCAAGCAGGTAAGAAGTGGGTCTGCTCCTAAATCCCTTGAAGTCAGTGGGCATCTGGAAATTTTATAACATATGTTGTATGCACATACATATCTGTGTAGATGGATAATATAAAATGAATGTTACACATCTGGCAAAACCTGTGTGCTTGTGTTACAGCCTTCTGACGTAAAGTTTACATTTGTTCGTTGTCAACTAGATTTCTATTCAGGCAAATTCTGCGCAGTCTTTGTGCTAAAGCATTGGTTCTTCCAGAGTTTTACTTTCAATTTTGAAACTTGGCTGGTGAAGACTTGAAAATAGCAGTGATAAGTTTTAGTAGTTTCTTTAATGTTAACATTATTGCACATGTGGATCATAGAATCATAGATTCATAGAATCATTAAGGTTGGAAAAGACCTCTAAGATCATCAAGTCCAACCATCAACTAACACCACCATGACTCCTAAACCAGGCCCTGGAGTGCCACATCTACACCTTTTTTGAACGCCTCCAGGGTTGACGACTCCACCACCTCTCTGGGCAGCCTGTTCCAATGCCTAACCACTCTTTCGGTAAAGAAATTCTTCCTGATATCCAATCTAAACCTCCCCTGACACAACTTGAGGCCATTTCCTCTCATCCTATCGCTAGTTTCTTGGGAGAAGAGTCCAACACCCGTTTCACTACAACCTCCTTTCAGGTAGTTGTAGAGAGCGATAAGGTCTCCCCTCAGCCTCCTCTTCTCCA
>WAAD01022315.1:47331-167867 GCA_013389945.1 Fregata magnificens
CCCTGTCTTCCACCTCAGGGGGCTGAATACCCTGGGGATGACTGGTCTTACTATTAAAGACTGAGGCCAAGAAGGCATTAAGTGCCTCAGCCTTTTCATTGTCCTTGGTGACAATGTTCCCCCCCGCATTCACCAGAGGAGGGAGATTCTCCCTGGCTCTCTTTTTGCTGTTGATGTACTTGTAAAAACATTTTTTATTACCTCGTACAGCAGTGGCCAGATCGAGCTCTAGCTGGGCTTTTGCCTTCCTGATTTCCTCTCTGCATGACCTAACGAGCTCCCTGTAATCTTCTTGAGTAGCCTGCCCCTTCTTCCAAGCGTGGTAGACTCTCCTTTTTTTCCTGAGCCCCAGCAAAAGCTCCCTGTTCAGCCAGGCCGGTCGTCTTCCCCGCCGGTTCGTCTTACGGATGTGAATGTAGATACAAATGTACATACAAATACTCCCATGAGAATGGTGCTGTTTATTACAGAGTCACGTTTATTTATGTTATCTCAAAATAGTTTGTTATGTAATCAAAAAAATTCTTATTGTGACAGTGTCATTGTCTTCATATATGAATGCATGTAAGAACTACTTTTCATAGGGCTTAAATAAGTCCAGAGTTACAGCCTCTTGAAGCACATGTGAACCCTAACAAATCGTTGGAGAGGTTTTTTTCCTTTTTTATTTGACATTCACTGAGGATTATTTTCTGGTCTCATTAATGGGCTTTGAAATGATTTGGATTTCTTTGTTTCAACTGAAGAGAGGAAATAGGTGACATCAGCATAGCTCTGAGGACTAGGCATTTATCCATTCGCATTTTTTCTCGTGGCTTGAAAGCACTGGATCTTGTCTTCATTAACCTTGATGTACTAATATTTTTTTCATTTTCAATGTCATTCAGACATTGCTTCGTTGAGTATTCACCTTGGAAGAAACAATGTGGTCAAGCTGTTAATGGCTGCTGGTGTTTAACTGTGTCATTTAGATCTGACATATGCACATAGGTATACTTACATAAGGTGACAGATGCTGTTGGGTACCCTGAGCTGTAGGAAAGTAGTATTCTGAGACAATGTTCAAAAAATGTATTCAGAAGATTTCCCCTTTCATTCCTCCATCCTTGAGATTGCTCACTCGAATGGTATATGCTGATCTCCTCCCTCATTTTGACTAACATCTTCCCTTCTCCCCTCTCTTTTGAACAGTCATATGGCTCCCATGAAGCTGCCTGTCAACATATAAGAGTCACATATAGAAGGTTGCTCTCTCAAACCTAAGTACCAAAAAAGTGGATTCTTAGTGGGCATGAAATCCAGGGAATCTGAGAATTTATTGATATGCTACAGATTTGGCCCTTGGCCCGTCATGTATTACCTAGCAATTAAGGATGTCTGACAGAGAAAAACATAATATAACTCTGTCTCTGGAGCCATCTCTGACATGAACAGCAAGATGCGCAAGAAGTAGATTTTAAAGTCACGATCTTTATAGGGGCACGTTTGTGTATATGGCCTGCAGGACTGAGCAACTCAATTTTACCCGTGTCTCTTTTGTATCTCTAGGAAAGTTTTTATGTCTTTTCTGAAAGGAAAAGGAAAGGCTTTCCCACTAGAGCACACTGGGGAGGGGACTAGCACACAGCAGCGGAGGCTGCTCTGAGGAACACTGTGAAGCTGAGGAATTAATGCAAGTATGTCATGTAGCAAAGTTGTTTAGCCAGCAGTGGTGTGCATGGCACAGTTTGAGAGTCGCTACCGAAAGGCTGTGATTTAGCAAAGCACTCAAGCAGATGTATATTCCTATGCTTCCTAGAGCATCCCTGCTAATGGATGTTCCTAACTCAAGTCAGGTAGGTGAGTCCTATTGATGGCATTAGGTTTATCACCTGGACTGACGCTCGAGGCTACATTTTGCCATGGCGGTTCCACCTGGATGTCTTCCCAATGTGTATTGTTACCCTGAGGGATACCCCAGTTTTACAAGTAATTTTTCCACATTTTTTCCTCTATATATGAGCAATACAGTGTCTTTGCAGAAAAAGTCCATTGTTGGCTTTTTTAAGCACAGATTCTTTTAGGTAAACAGTTAAAAAAGCAGAATCGCTTGCACTGAATCCACAGAGTTTAATTCCTGGAGAAGGGTTACCGGGCACTGCATGTTGAGGTGTGTATTGAGACTTCCAAGAGAAATGCTGGCCTTAGTGTCTTTTGATGATTTCTTCACCCTATTTGTGTACATGATGTGATTAAATCAGTTAAACACAGCTTCCTCTGGGTCACTGATTTCTCTTTCAACAGGAAAGCAGCTCGCAAGACCTTGATTTTTGCTATGGCTTGGTAGAGGGATGAGAGGCAAGCACAGTGTGTGTGTGCGCGCATGCACAGAGGACATCTCAGATGGCACTAGAAGCCATTTGCACCAACCACTTTGGGTGGTAAGCAACCAAAATAAGCCTGATGGAGTCAGTGGGGCCTGGAGAGCTACTCACTCACCTCGAGGTGTGTTTCCTGCCATCTCCAGTGCTGAGCCATTAGGATGGTTGTTGTAACCCTGGCAGCAAATGTGCTTGCTAACCTCTTGGTGGTGACTGCCTTCCTCCACTCTACGCCACACTTTCATGAATTTATTGAATATTCCCATTCCAAACCCACACCTTTCAGTGTCCAAATGATGAAATAAGAGTGATAATAAAACTGTCCTATGTGCCAAGCCAGCTGGGGAAAATGGTACTATTCCTGTCAAAGAGGTGAACTGGAAAAAGTGTTGCTTTATTTTGTAATTTCTTGGATAAAAGGAAAAATCATTTACTCTTAAGAAAAGGAAGGGTCTTCTCCACAGAAGGTACTCTTCCCCAAGTTACATCAGCTTTCAGTGTGATCACATTTCAAGCCTAGACAGCACTGACAGAGTTTTTTCTTAAATCAAGATTCAGTCTGGTTCGTGATAACACATTGTGATATAGTGACTGAAGAAAACAAACATCAATTATTCACAGTCTATTGGAGAAGCCTCGTATAAATTATTCACGGAAGACATTCTGAAGCTGGCAGAGATTATAGGAAACATTAATAATGAAGCAATGATTTCCTCTCATCCTTTGGCTTTCTTTTTTTCTTCTCATCCTGTATTTTGGTTGGTCCTTGGTTCCACGTTGCGTGGACCCCGATGTCCCAGGGTACCACTGAACAGATGCCTCTACGTACTTGTCCTTGGCCACATCTTCCCCTCCAGGTTTGTGGCATGTGTCTGCTGAACCCAACAACTGTTCAGAGGGACAACGGTGGGATGCTGCCAACCTCATATTTCCTTTCTGAGCTAGTTTTCACCTCTGCCCACAGGAGGCTGAGATAGCTCAGCCCAGATTCTTCCTGCAGGACATGGCAGCGTCTCACCTGAATCCCAGGCAGTGGGGCTTTGGATGAACAACATAGGAATGGAGGGGGGAGAGATGGCAAGCCAGTGTTTGAGATTATTTTTTCTGTGTATTTTCACTGGTTGAGGTAGAATTGTTCCATTGCTACCCCCTTCTAATGTTGTTATAATCTGGCAAAATCCAGTCCTCTGTCTTTTTTTAAATTGTAATGTATTGAGAGCCAGGGGGACGCAGAAGGATGCAAATGAACGTGCACATGCTCAGTGGCAAAAGAATAAACAGAAGAACTGATATAGTTTTAAGTATCATAAGTGAGAAATGTCTGGAGAAAAACTTCTGCTGAGGAGGGTGGTAGAGGTAGAAGTAGTGGTCCAAGTGGTGCGGGATGGGAAGATAGCTGAGGGAAGGTGTAAGACTGAGTGGCCAGGGATGCATAAAGGAGGAAAGCAACTGAATATATTATCGGTTTGGTGTTGGCAGATGCAGAGAATTGAGGCAGCTTTGATCAATCTTCTGGTGAAATCACAAATATTCTGATCCCTCTCACAGCATGGCAGTATCTGGGAGATATTCGACATGAGAAAACAATCTAGAGGCAGGTTTCAAACTTCAGAAGTAGTTGAGTAGTAATATACATGTGAGGTTCTACTCTGTCAGTCTAGTTGTGTTCATGATAAGCCTGTCCTTACCCCCAGCATCAGCAAGTTAAGCAACATGTGATTGTTAGGATCAGTTACTAGAAGAGGAATGTGCCAACTAACATTGAGTCCATCAAAATCACTGAGAGGGCCACAGCTGTACTAAAAGGCAGAATGTCACCCTGGAGCCTTGCAGTCAAAGAGCAAACGAGGCAAGCCTGTTTATGGTCTGTTTTGCCCTCTAGGGAGCCGTTTCCATGTCTGCAAAGTGATTGTAAAGTGCTATCAGCTCTGCAAAGTAATGTATTGCAAGCACTCCTTGGAAGTGGTTACACAGTGGGCAGGGCTCCTGCTTCAGGATGCCCCATGTCCATGGTATGTCCCAGGAGGGAGGTAAGATACCATCACTCTGGCTCACAGAGTTTAAGAGGAGGGTGATTAACTAGATTTGCTAGTTTGACCTCGCAGGCCATTAAAGTGCCTCCAGTTAGGCTGATGCTGATAATTTGTATTTGACGTGAGCTTTTCTTCCATATGGTGGCCTGTTATGGTACAAAGCACTTTAGAGACAAAGGGTCCGTCACATGCCATGACGGATTGTTCCAGCAATCAGTCATTCTTCCTATTAAAAACGTGTGCATTACTTCCAATTTGAACTTGTCTGGGTTCAGCTTCCAGAAGGTAGTTCTTCTTATGCAGTTCTCTGCTTGATTAAAGAGTCCAGTGGGATCCTGTCTTTTCTCCCCCTGGAGATGCTTATGTATTAATCAAGTTGACTCTCAATCTTCTTTTCATAAACTAAATAGACTAAGCACTTCAGATCTCTCACTGTA
The DNA here is from genome assembly GCA_013389945.1 of Fregata magnificens. Lineage (NCBI taxonomy): Eukaryota > Metazoa > Chordata > Aves > Suliformes > Fregatidae > Fregata > Fregata magnificens. The sequence continues at coordinate 52,162 of WAAD01022315.1, forward strand.
AGACATTACCCCTAATTTTAAAAACATTTAAAGTCCTTTTGTTTTGCATTGACCTCTTAAAAATGCTGAATCACAACTATATTCAGTATTAGAAGGTCCTTCTTGCCTGTAATACACACGTTTCATCCTACACATCTCTACCTCCACCTCTAAATATATCCAGAGATCTCACTAGCACCTTTTTGCACATCTTGACAGTGGAAGCTTTTGATGAATGGTGGGTCCACTCCGACCCTCAGGCTTGCTGCTCTCTGGGATACGTTTCAGCCTTCTGCAGGCAGGGCTGGCACTCCTTGCCTTCAGCAGCTTGTCTTTACCTTTGACTCTTTTAAAACACACTGACTTCAAGTGGGCTCAGGCTTGACAACAGTCTCTCACCCGGCAATTTTAATACCTTTCCTTTTCTATTTGCCCGCAGATCGTTGATAAAAATGTGAACAGCCATCAGACTCAGTCCCGGGGCAGGCAGAACTGCTCCCTTCCTCCCTGCTCAGTGATGGTTTGCCATCGACAGCCCTGTCTGAGATCTGTTACGCAGGCAGTTCTTAATCCATTTAAGATATGCCTTACTGGTATTGTGTGGTACAACCTTCTCCATCAGAATGACATGCAAAACTGAGTTAACTGTATTAGAAACCCTAAGTCTATTACATCCACTCAGTCACCTTTATCAAGCGACTTGTAATCCTTTTAAAGGATGAAATGAGTTCTGTTTGACAAGACTTATACAATGGTTTTGGTGGGTACTGTAGCTCTTGTTAATTTTTTATGAAATGAATCCAGTGTCAGCTTTATTGCATGCATGTATGTGTGTGGCTGCCTGTGGCAGTGTCTATCTAACAGTAACAGCATCTTTTGGGACCAAGACTGGTCACCTGCACAAACCACATAATTTTTTTTTTCTTCTGTATTTATTTTAAGAAAGCTACAGCTGCAAATCACCAATAATTGCATCGGCTTCACTGGAGCTACTGAAGGCATCAGTGTATCCAGCACCATATGTCGTGCTGTTCCTAACTGCCTCTGAAAACGTTCACCCAGTTTTGAAAATGCCCATGATGGGGCAAGTCCTGAAACCTTTTAATGCATTTCACAGTTTTTTTCACAGAAAGAAAGAAGATCAAATTCAGTCTTCACAATGTGCATTGCTCCGCGTAAGTTGGTGTGTAGCACCCAAACTGGTATTTGAAAGGTGTAATAGGAAAGTTTGCAGTCGAGAGGGAGAGGAATAGTGATGTCCAAACAGGATCAATAGTATCGATTCTGGAAAAGATTTTCAGAATTGCCTACGTGATTTAGCAGCCTTAGTTCTGTTTTCTGAAACAGGGTAGACATGTAAGGAGTTATTCAATAGGCATGTTTTCTCCAAAAATTAAATATCAAATGCTTAAACAAATGGGCTCTGGGGTCAGGGGCAGGTAGTGTTCGCAAAGGCTACCTTTAAGCCAGGAGACTAATTTTCCCCCGGAGTCTGAAGCAAGAGGGAGGGTTTAGTGGAGGACAAATCAGAGCACACACCTGAAATATATGATTTAGATTCCTGAAACTTCACATTGCACCTTAACCTCCTATGTGGTGATGCTGTCCTTCCCGTTGACAGCATCTTGCATGTGTCACCCCCACAAACACAGCGTGCTGCGATAATGTCAAATGTTTCTGTGGACAAGCGGTTGCTGGTCAGCGCTGGATCTGCGCTCGGCAACGTCTCAGTGAGATGGAGCAGTCATGAGCAAGGCAAAGTGCTAGTGCCCTGGGATGGATCATCTGACTGTGACCTGTCCCCTCCCCGGGCAAGTGCCTCCTGGCCCATCGCAGGGGACTTCTGCTCTGCAGGGTCCCTCTGGGCACAGCCACCGCCCGTCCGCCTCCAGCTGGGATGGACTCCTGAACTGATGCTGCTTAGATTAAAGAGGGTTTAGCCTGGCTTTTGGTCTCCCCCCTTGTTGGAAGAGCAAGTTGTATGACAGTAGGAAAGGAGGCCATCTCTGTGCTTGTCACACACCGTGTTTCTTCCCCATTCCCCTCCAGCCACTCTCGATGGCCTGGAATGAGACCAAACGATGCATCTGTTCCAATGTCGAAAGTGGTTCGTGTTGCCATTAGCTACGTTCAGCCCCAAATTGAACCTGGCAAGCTGGCATGCTCAGAGCTAGTTTGCTTGCAGATGTGTGTGTTTTGATGGGAAATGCTGCTGCCTTTGAAATATGACTCTTAGAAAAGGGAAAGAAGGTAATTTCCCACCTAAATAAGAAAAAGCTCATTTCTCTCCTGGAAGGTGAGCAAGGGATGGCAGTGTCCTGTGAGGCAGCCTGCCTGATCTCCTGTACCCTTTTTTTCTCTAAAATGATCAGATTGCAAGGAGTTAAAAGGTATTAGTTTGGTTAAAGCAATGACTTCTGCTCAACCTCACTGCGATGGAAAAGGAGGCTCTGCTGCCTTCTGTGTATTCATTATGGCAGCAAATTGCTCGCAGTTACTGACTGCTTATTTGAAATTCACAAATCTGGAACATGTGGTTAATCAGTGCTCTCCATTTCTTGCTATTTAACTTCCTTAAAAAAAATGTTGAAACTGTTAAAGGATTTGAATATGTCATGAAAGAGCTCACTTTTTTACTTCCCTTCCTGATGGCTTCTCTCTGCACCCTTCAAAAGAAAAAAAGTAAGGCAGGATTATTTAATAGTGCTAAAGCAGCGAGTCAGGACACCTTTATGCATTTAGGGTGAAAAGCTGTACAACGTGTGGTCTCAATTCAGACACATGGGGAAGTGCTCGCTACTTTTCTCTGGGTCTCTGAAGAAAGCTGTACTTCTGACCCTGCAGGTACATCCTATGGCTTGAGCTGAGGTCGCAGAGGTAGCCAGATGGGATGTTAGCTGTACCACTCTGTCATGTGCCACTGCCTACAGAAAACCTCTTGCCCCCACTGAGGGTGAATTTTTTGCCTGTCTTGTCAGTCTTTCTCAGAAATCCGTTGCGGCAGGATTTCCTTGCATATACCCACCCCAGCACCTGTCCCTCCTAGGCTCCTGCCCGCTTTCCTTCTTGGTCCACCACCAGCGAGCGATGGGGTTAGAAAAACAGATTTGTTGGCTTGAAGTCCACTGATTCGAATTCAGAGTATGCTGATATGACCAAGAGGGAAAAATGACCCTTTGGCAGACCTTTCCATCAAAATGGACCTTTTATCTGCATACCAGTGCTGCCCATCAAAGACAATTACACAAAGAAATGCTGTGGGAGCTGGCACAGAAAGGGGATCCTGAACTGCAGTTGGATTCAGATGGAAATTGGTGTTACACAGCCATGTCTTTATTAAAGTACTCACAGTCAAACAAGTTTTTCTGCAGTTAGATAAACATCAGCACATCTATAAAACCGCTTATGCTGGGACTTCAACTGGCATCGGTTGTTTTGGGCCGGTTTCACCACTTTGGCTAGCAGTCTGGTCTCGTCCAACAGTTTCTCAGACTAGTGAGTTTGTCTCTTAAAGTGAGTGTATGAAATATTTGTCACTGCACAATGTGACATGCATGAAACAGTAAAAAAATCCCACCATTTCTTGGGATGCAAATTGTGTGCCTTGCTCTGAATCCTGCTTTGGCTAGACTGGCACAGTTAAGTTCAAAAATCTGCAAGCAACATCGGAAATACTATGTGCTGCAGAAAGCACTCATTTGCTTTCCACCCAGGATGTTCAGTCTCAGAGAGGACGTGGTGCAGCATGGAGCTGGGGGAAAGTGGGATGGTCTGCCGTTGAAATGAGCATCCGGGCAGGAGTTACGATTCCCGGCACAGACACAGGGCTCCGTGGGCATGCAGGACTTCAGCTGCTCTCCAGTTTTCCTCTATATAATGGGAATATTCTTCTCTTAGCAGGTAGAGATGTGATCAGAGTGGAACAAGGGATATATATAGTTACTTGGAGTAAGTCATTTTAGAGACATCAGTAAAAAAAGCACTTTGTGAACGTTCCTTCTAAATTATACTTTCCCTAGTTACATATGTTTGAGTGCTGTCTTTGCTGTGCTGCCAACGACTGTTTATTTTCCCAGCATGCTAATATCACCCCACTCAAAGGTCCCCATTTGCAAGACACAGGCCCATTGGTGATGTTTTCCAAGACCACCTGGTCTATCAGGCAAGATGTTCAAGGCTTTGTAGGCAGCCCATGTGAGGAGAAATGTGGAGAGAGCCTTGGATTAGGTCTGCAACTCTCAGCTGAGGTTTGTAGTGTTGTATTACTGTCAGCGTGCTGCTGTGCACTCTTCTTAGCTACCATACAGGTGGGTGATACGAGTCTGCTCTGGCTTTCAGGTGTTGGTGATTTTAATTGAGTTCAAGGTGTAACAGGTGGGTGAGCAAGGGTGAGGATAATTGTATTACAAGCCGTCATTTTCACAAATTGCTTTTGGACACAGTCAGTGGATAGACATTTTGTTTCTAAAATCTTGTTTTGCCAGTGGAGACAAGCTGCAAATCAGGAGCCATTATCTGAGATTTGGTTTCAGTGCTGCCACATCAGTGAAAAAACAGGCACTGGTGAACATCTCAATTTTGTAGCCAATGTTGGTAGTTCAGCTCTTGTGTTCCTGGGGCTGGGGCATTCCTGTTTGGTTCCCTTTAGTGACAGTTCACTCTTAATTAATTAAGTGGCAAAAAATGAATGGAAATTAAATGGGATTAATTTCTCCATTCATATGTTGGAAATTATTGTTTCCCCAGCTTTCTCCTGTGCCTCTGGTGAGTACCTGGAGATGAAGAACCAGGTGTGCAGCAAATGTGCAGAAGGGACCTACTCATTGGGCAGTGGGATCAAGTTTGACGAGTGGGATGAGCTGCCGGCAGGATTCTCAAACGTGGCGACTTTCATGGACACGGCAGTTGGCTCAGCTGAGAATAAAGCCGACAGCTGTAACAAGTAAGAAGTTCTGTTTGCATCTGGGTTATGCAGCCATGGGTAAACCTGAGACAGCTCAGCAGCACAAAGCCAGCTTAAAGACTTATCTGAGCTCTCCAGAGCGTAACCAGCCCCAGTAATGGCAAGAGTGGCTGGAAGCAAAATTTTTTGCCACCTCTTTGCTGTCACGACAGTCTCCTTGGGCTCATCTAGCAGCTAGTGAGTCTAAGACCAGCCTGGAGCTCCTCGTATTTGTAGCTGAAAAGCTCCAGGGTCATGGTGTAGTAAATGTGGCTAAAAGGTCCTTTAACAGCGTATTTAGAGACCCATGGTGGTTGCAGAAGGCTGTTTCTGATTATAACTGAAAGTATGTTGAACCTATGGATAATAAACCTTTCCTGTGTAGGCTAGTTCCTAAATTTCTAGTACCATGTATTTTCCCATGCATGGTTTTAATGAAAAGTATTATATTTACATGAAAAGTAAATGGGAATCCAGCAATAAAGTCATAAATTCACTGCAGTTAGCTATTGTGGGATTCTGGTTTCTTTATTAAGTAACATGTTTTTGTATAGTAGTATAAGAAAAGTCTCCTCAGTGTCTGTGATCTCAGCTGAGGCTTGTTTTGTTTATGTTCATCAGCTCTTCGTGGACGCCTCGAGGGAGTTACATAGAGTCGAACAGGGATGATTGTACAGTTTCTCTCATCTACGCTGTGCACCTGAAGAAATCTGGTTCTGTCTTCTTCGAATATCAGTATATTGACAACAACATCTTCTTTGAATTTTTTGTAAGGCCTTTTATATGGTGAATCCAACCTTACACTGTAAGAATTCAATCCAGATAAAGACCATTAGAAACAGCTTTTTCCTCCCTTTACATTCCCCATATGTCCATAGCTTGTTATTGCTGAACAAGATAAAAAAAAAATCTTCTTCTCTTTCTGTCACTTATGCTGCCTTTTGGCATTTATTTCAGCTTCAAAGCTCAGGCTAAACTGATCCTATCTACCATGCGCTGGGATTTTTCCATTAGGGGTCATGACTGTCCCTGTTAGTCCAGCCTTTTACGAGGCAACTGTTGGTGGTACATGCTTCAGTTTGGGGGTGTTTGAGTTGAGATGCCTTTGAAGGGACTTGACATTTAAAAAGACTTCTTCCAAGGTAGGCATCCAGAACCTGAGGTGCTCTAAGGCATTAGTATGTGAAAACCTTAGCTTTAGTTTTGGGTCAATTTGCGTTATAGCAATTAAGATGAAAAGAAAAGCAGAAGAGACAAAAGGGTGATCATTAAAAAAAAAAAAAAAAAAAAAAAAGCCAGAAACAACAGTTCTCCAAAGAGATTTAGAGTAAAAATTCAGATGACTTTTAGTACGAGTTAGGCTCTGAGGGCATGTCCTCACTGTGAAATGGAGGGGCTGGGGGTCACTAGCTCTGAAATGGGAGCAGCGTGGCTGGGCTTGTGCCACACTGTACCCAAATTACTAAAACAATCTGATCAGCAGGGACCCGAATGGGAAGGACAGCCCTGATCTGCCCATGTGGATGGACTGGTTGCGGTCCAGGGAGCAGGGGGTTCCCAGCACCAGGTGCAGATGCTCCACGTCATTGAGTTGCTTTGGAAGGTTTCACCAACAGGTTGCTTTCCCTGGCATGTTGTACCTGCCATTTGGGACAGAAAAAAACTTAATGAGAGGGCAACTCAGAGCAGGACATGACTGGAATTTTTCAATCATCTCCTCTGTTCCTGCCTCTCTCCCTGTCTGGTGAGCTCTGGTTTTCATGTGAAAAACACAGCTCATGGTATCTCACAGGAGTGCGAAGCCTTAGCAGGTGTTGGTTAGTGTTTCTTGAAGCTTGGATAAAAGTGCGAAGTATCCTTATCCTTAGTAAAGATGGGAAAGGAAGACAAAAATAACCTGCTGGAGGCACCCTCTTGCTGCTACGTCACTGCAATCTATTGCACTTTGATAACAGACAGTGCAGGCAGTGTTATTTAGCCATTTCACTTTTATATTAGGCTATCCTGCCTTCTTCATGGGGACAAAGCAGCAAATATGCTTTCTGCTGTCAGGTGAATGTACCAGGATGATGAATCCTAGCTCCAGTTGCTTGACTGACTGACCGATCTACTCCTGCAATGGGGCAAATATATTGTTTCTTTGAGCATTGGCTTTGAAAGTGGCTTTTTGAATATTACTTTTATCCATATCCAACTCATTCACCTCCTTAAATTTATTCGTGTTCATTCCCTGTTCAAGAAGCAGAGAGTGGTGCAGTCCTTTATAGAAATGTCCATGTAAATAATTCCCAGTCAGCCTTAGTATTTCAGAGAAACCATATTTAACACTCCTCTAAAAGTCCTTTTTTTTTCTCCAGCATGTCTTTGTGCTTAAATATATTTAACAATGACACTTTAGCTCTGGACAGAGGCATTTCAGCGGCAGTGGCTTGCAGCCTGCCGGGAAATGGTGAAGTTTTTGGGCTCTCCAGGTGCAGGTGGCTGCACTGTCAGTCTGAGGGTAAGCAAGGAGAACTCCTCAAATGTGGGAAGCAGGAGTGGATGCTTCTTGTTAAATACCCAGCACGTCTGCAGCCTGCCCTTCCCAGGTTCTTTTTACATATTGAAGCCCCTTGCGCCTTGTGAGAAGAGACTATATATTCTTATCTCCTTTTTGCAGATGAGAACAGAGGCACAAAGATGCTGTAGCTCAGATTGCACAGGATAATTAGGGATCTACTTTCTACTTTAGGTGCTTCTTCTCACCTCTTTTCCTCAGTGCTGTTGATCTAGATGGGAATTAAGTGCACAGATGCTTTGGAGGATGTGGGGTTATGCGACTTATTTCAGTCTTGACGTGGAGCAGCTTTAAGGAGGATGCTTGACCCCAGGTCTTCTGAAAGTGTTGAACTGGCCTTTCTCCCTGGTGGAATAAAAGCTGAGTAATTGAACTTGTGCCTCAAAGGGACTTGATACTTTTTCTTCAGAGAAGACAGTTATGAGAAGAAAGAAGTGGACTGCTCTGAGGCCATGCACCAAAGCCTGCTGCAAGGAAAGGCTGCTGAGCTGCGCTGGACCTGGGTGAGGGACAATCAACCTCACACCTCTGCCAGGGCAGACTCTCCATGGCATGTTGCCTCTCCCTTGATAACATTACTCTCACCCCTAGTGAGGTCAGGTGACGGGGAGTCAAAGGCATAGCAGATATTGGCTGCAGAGAAAGCAATTTTTCTTCTAGCTTGGCCTGTCCACTCCTACCTCCCCTCTGACTTAGAAGCTCATGGCCTCTGGATTTTAGAGAATTGGGTCTTGGTGAGCTCAGGAGAAGGAGGAGGCAGCCAAGGCAAGATGCTCAGCATCCGAGTCTGACCAGATAGCGAGAGGACAAGGCTGAGATCTTCTCCTCCTGCTCATTTTTTCCATCTGCGTCAGAGGTGGTCATTGGAGGCACTGTTATGCTGCTAGCAGGTTTTGAAAGTTGGGGGTTTTTTTTGCCACAGATAAGGCAGCTGCTGTCCTAAATATGTAGACAACAGGAACAAAGCTGAATCTTATCATTCCCTGCCAGCAGTGATTATACTGACAGAGACATGCATCTGATTGTGGTCACTGATCTTGTGTTTTTAATTAACAGATACAAAATGACCAGTGCAAAGAGATGGACTCCACGGCAGACAAGTGGGTGAAGCTAACAGACAATGGGGAATGGGGGTCTCATTCTGTAAGTGTGCAAAAAATTCCTTCATGAAGCTTTTTTCCCATTTATAAATGTCTGTGATTTCCTCTGAGCAGAGACCAAATAAGGGCCAGATCCTGTGAATGCATCTGAAGAAGCACAGCTTTCCTAGGACTGTGGGCAAAGCCACCAAGATCTCTAAGGGGCTGATCCCAAAGCAAATGATATAGATGCAAAACTATGTATTGATTTCCCTGGGCTTTATGAGTTTAAATAGATTCATGCAAATCTGCATGCCACAGTCACTCTGCATGATTGTAATTGAAAACTTCTACAACAGTTGTTTGCTCATGAGAACACAAGATTATTCGCTGTTGCTCAGCAGAGCGGTGGGAGCGGTGTGTGTATGTGGAGGCAGGCAGGACGGGCATTTTATTCTCAAGTGTGTGCGGAAGAGCTGGACTGCACCCAGCTTGTGCTCCGTGGTGACTTACCTGGTTGAAAAGCAAGCTGGCAGCACCAGGGTGGCTCCTGCAGCACTGGTACAAAGCATGTCCATGTTGGGAGCAGCAGTCCTTTGGCTGGCCTGTGACCCAGCTGGCTGTCTGCTCAGTGCACAGACCACACCTAGACTGACTCATTAGCTCATGGTGATGCCTGGCTTCCACTATACCGTCATACTCTAATTCTCAGAGCCATACCAGCAAAGGCCCAGCATAGGTGACATTTTGACAGAACAAAAAGGCTTTTTATGGGCATAGACAGCAGCCTGGTCTCCGTTTTTCCTGGTCTGCTTATTCTCCTGGAGGAGAAACCGTATTCCCAAGCCAGCTCTGGTTGGCAGTGCCTGTTAGCTCAGGTACAAGGCCCATGCGAGTCACATTGGGAGACAGGAGAACCGGGTGAGGACGGGCAAGTGGAACAGGCTGAGAGGTAGATCCAAGGCCAGGGCATCGACCTGGGTGAGCTGAGAGATGTAGACAGTGTTGGCACAGGAGATGGTGGCATCTGAGCTCATTGTCCGGGATGTGCAAGTGTCTCCACTGACTACGAAAGTTGCTTGGATGCTTGGCTGAAGTGTAGACATGCGAGCTAGGTGAGATGACTGTTCTGGCTCTCCTCAAGGCTTTTGTCTGCATCGCAAATCCTGTCACGGCAGCTTCTCTGAGTCAAATTTTCCAGTTGCTGCAGCCTCTGCTTTCAGCATGCTAGTCCTGCTGCACCAGAGCTGATGTTGAGTATCTCTGCACTACACAATGTGATGTTTAATCCCAGTTCTGCTGTTACCTGCAGTAACCCAGCTCTCCTCTGCACCCCTGGATAGTAGGTGTTTGGGGAGTGGGAGATACAGTGTGCTGTATCTCCACTTTGCTGAGGTTTTGGACTCTTTATCCTGAGTGAACAAAAACTGTGGTCCATCCAGGCCTGTACAGCACTGCTGTAAATCTCAATATCCTTGACCCTTATGCTGGTAGAGTTTATCCCTCTTCTTGTGTGAAAATATAACACCTTCAGGCCAGTATCACTGTGTTGGCAGTAGGCATCTTGTACTGGACTACTAGGTATGGTACAGCTTTGCAGGCCAGACAGGGTCTTGGTAAACCTGCTGCTTTTAGTGAGTAGGGTGATACTGTAGTTACACAGGTGAGTTGAGGTCAGCAGGCACCAACACTGCTGCTGAAGAAGTGGTCGTGCCTTCCTCCTTCCCCTTATCCCAGCCATGGTGCCACCAACCCACCACCCTTCCTATGCCAGCACAGGGGTTATGCTGAACCACACTGTGAAGGCAAGTAGGTCAAAGCAGTTGGAAACTGGGTTGTTTTCTGCATCTCATCTGCTGTTCAGGGTCAGAAAGGAGTAGGAGGGATGGGACTGCTGCTGGGGGTATTCATGGTTGGTGCCTGGCTTACAGATCATGATGCTGTAGTGTTAGATGCAAGCAGAACTTGGTTTTTAAAGCCTACAAACAAAACTCGCTTGTGAGCCTGGATATTTGAACTCCAGGTCATGTTTGGTTTCTTTATAAAAGTGTATCTCAAGGCTTTAAAAACAAACTGATTGACTATATCTGAACATAGAACTAGAGGTAAAAGCTCCTGAGTGCCAGGGGTAGCTGGATAAAGGCAGGAATAGCTTTTTCCCAGTTCTGCTTACAACAAGGTCAGAAACAGCTCTTGGTGTTTTTCCATAAAACTGGGGTGTCGACCAGATTTTTTATTAAGCCCACTTTGGCACTCCTCGGAGATGTCTCTACAGCATCTGCCTAGCTGTCTCCCCATTACTTCTTGACTCACTAAGCAGCTTAGAAAAAGCCAGGATTGCTGCTGGGATGCAAGAAATCTGGGTAACGGAAGTAAGAAATTTCTTGGTGAGGGGATGCCTGCTAACTGTCATGCCTATTGTTGCAGGTAACTCTGAAATCGGGTAGCAATATATTATACTGGAGAACAACAGGGATTCTCATGGGGTCCAAAGTAGTAAAACCAGTTCTGGTGAAAAACATCACAATTGAAGGTAAGTGATATTTGCCTTTTAGGTCTTATCTCACTCTTTCATCACAGTGTTTGCCAGGTGCCATTTCTACTGGTGTGCCTACAGCACTGAAGTGGCTTTTTTAGCCCCCTTGTCCCTCCTCTAAAGTGCAGAAACAGAACAGCAAAACTTCACAGTGAGGGAAAGGCCGAAACATTAATTTAGCTGGTAAATGATGCCGTCTACTGGAGAAGACCGGCTTAGCAAATAAAGAGAGAGAAAAAGGAGTAAACAGTTTTTCTTTAATGTAGTATAGAAAGACCATGCTTATTGGTAAGCCTCTCAAAAGCAATCAGTGGATGTATATATCGTAACAGTGACAGTTAAATTGCTATTTAATTAATCTGGGATTGCTCTTTTGGTCCTGTTCTAAGTGTAATTAAACTTGGAGTGTCATATAAGGTTCTTACACGGGCCAGACTTGCATTGAGGAGCAAGGATTAAAGACCTAAATGAGGAGTCAGCAAAGCCAAAGGGTCTAAAGAGAGTGGTGAAAGTCTGTGATTTTTAAGCTGTGTTACCGAGCTGGCTTGCTTTCCCCCATAAGCAGGTGGACAGTAGTTACGGAGCATACTACTCTATATTTTAGTGCTTTATCTGTAATTTACCTTACAGGAGTTGCATATACATCTGAATGCTTCGCGTGCAAGCCTGGTACCTTCAGTGACAAACCAGGTTCATCTGGGTGCCAGGTGTGTCCAAGAAACACCTATTCTGAGAAAGGAGCTAAAGAGTGCACCAAGTGTAAAGAAGAAATGTATTACGCAGGTACACGCATCAAATGCGTTAAGCAAAACCAGCAGAGTCTTTATCTTTATTAAGCTTTATGACCTCAAAGGGAACAGTTCTGAAGGATAATAACAGTCGTGCTGTGCCCTCTCGTGGTAATTTGTGCTACCAGTTGTCGATGACCTGAATTGGCTTCATCACTGCCTTCAGACTTGTCATGTTTCTAGGAATCTCCTTTCCAAATCCTCTCCTGGCCCATCTCTGCCTCCTGTGTGGTTGGAAGATGTGGTGTTCTAGTTGCAAACCCTAGTCCCCAAAGTCCTCTGCATTCCCAGCTGTGGTTAGCTGGTGATCATCAAATAACATGGGCAAAATCCATTCTTCGTGGTCAAAATGTGTTCAGTTTTCTTCCTTGTAGTTGTTTTATAAGAAAGTTTTTGAAGAATCAGTTACTGACCATAGAACCTGCTATCACAGATTATGGCAAATGACTGGGGACCTGTGCCTGTGCTCATGATAGGAATGGGAATTTTGCAGAAATAGCTGGGGAGAGGAAAGGTTAGGGCCAGTGTTGTAAGGAAGTTTCTAATGGATTAGAGTGTTTTTGTTCCTTATCAAGTGAGAACATATTTCCATGCTTGGCAAACTACACAAGTTACTGCATGAAGGGGTGGGGTGAGGGTTTGGGTGACTCCCTGGTTATACTGAATCAACGAATATCAGTGTGACAGTGCAAGCATAGCTGGTATTTTCCCTGTTCCCCCCCTTCAGTTCAGGGGAAGGTTCATGTAGACTCCATTAAGAGTTTGATTTTTCATTCTCGTTTTGTATTTTTCTGCTGACTCACTTTAATCTCAAGATTTTAAGCTTGTTACGGTTGTTTCCAGGGACCATTTGATAGTTTAACACCCTGTTCCTCACCCTTTCTTTTTAGATGAAGGATCCAGTACATGTATAGAGCGTCCTCCATGCACAAAAAAAGACTTTTTCCAGATCCATACTCCATGTGATAAGGAAGGAAAAGTAAGTAGAAGGCATGATACTATTTTTAAGCTCATTGAGCTTACTGTGATCTCGTGATTTGAAAACCAGGTAGGGTTTCTAGGAATCTCTTTCCCAATTGCTTTCCCAATTTTGCTTCCAGCATTGAGTCTCTCTGGGGCTTTGGGCTTGTCCTTTAGCTGCTTTCTCCCCAGCATTTATCCATCTGTAAGAATCTGCCTGTCATGGGTCTGCTTAAGGCATCTGTCGTTGTGAAATGCTAACCTTCCTGCACTTGTGATTAGTCTGACTGGGTCACTGGTGCTACCTCCATGCTCATAAAAAAACAGGGTTGGACCACAGACTGAGGTACTGTCCCAGAATAAACCCTACTCTTTAATTGTTAGCAATCTTTCCTGGCATACTTTTGGCTTGTGACAACTTGCCTTGTCCCAGCAATGCCCAGGCATGATTCAGGTGCTACCATGGCACAGGAGCAAGACTATACTTATTGCAGGTAGAAGAGTGTTTGGCTGCATAGGTATGATGTGTATCATGTCCCTTGGTTTTAGCATCAAAGAAGAGTCCATGGTCTGTTGAAGTAATGGTATATACATAGCCTGGGAATATTCATGTGCAGCAGCAGAGCTTAGTTGCTAATAATGTGTTTGCCTCATGGGATGCCTTGGAGCATTTGAACTCTCAGTAGATTGTTTCACCCAGAGATCTTAGATCCACTGGATCTCTCATAGAGGGGACCTGCTGGTGGAGCAGCCTGGCTTTGGAGCTCTCCTGCCCTTTGTCCCAGCAGTCACGTGGGGATTTTCATGGGATTTGGGGAAGAAACTCCTATTTGCTGGGATATGGAGCCCACAGAGGTGTGGACACATGGTCAGGCCTGTTTTGTCTCTTTTCTTCCCTTTCCCATATCTCTTAGATCCAGATGGGATGGCAAAAATCCATAGCACCTGTAGGTTGCTGGCCTAATATTTGCTGGCAGGATGGAGTATTCTGGAGTCTCCTGGTCAGCCAGTTCCAAAATGCAGCTGAGAGTTTGTGTGCTTTAATAACAAAGCATCAGTGAGTTTAGCCCCAGAGCTGGCAGGCTCTACAACCTGGTCTTGACTCACTGATTCTTGCTCTGTTAACTCCCTGTAATGACTTGAGGAATCAGCAGCAGTGTTCACTGCTACACCCCCAGGTACTGCTTTGATTGTAGCCTCCTGCAGATTACCTTGTCACTGCTCTGTGCAATTCAAGGGTCCCTGGCATTGAATAAGCTCCCGCCATTGACCCTCTTCCTGCTTCCTCAAAGGCTTTTCCCTTCACTGATGCACATCATCAGAATACAAAGTGGGTCTTTCTGCAGACACCCTTCATCTTCCAGTTGCAACAACAGCATGTGTCATAGATGCACAGATACCGGTTGGGTTTTCAGGACTGCTTTCACCATTTAGTGCTCTGCATCTCTAGAAATCAGTCCAGGTTTGCCGTACTCCCCAGCCATCTCTTCATGTGATGCAGTCCAGTGAGAGGGCCTGACTCTGCAGCCCAATTTCAGGTGAACAGTGGCTGTAAAGCACCAGCCTAAAGGCCTATTGATCCCTGGCTTACTAAAATCAGCCAGGTTTTTCACAGGACATGAGAGTGTTGTCTCCCTCCTGCTATCTCCACTCCATGTGTAGAAGGGGCCTCAGGAGATTTAGGCGCTTGACTCCTATTGACTTTTCACCTATCTACTGCTTTAAAAATCCCAGGCTGATTGCTTCAGCCCTAGTCTTAGAAACCCTCACCTGAGTGGCTGTGGGCACTCTCTGACCCTTTTCTCTCTGCTCAGATGCAGTAGGGTTACTTTAGTGTGTGCAGTGTGTCTGGGCTGTGGGCAACCGCACAGGTACTTGACCATCTTCTGATCCTTTTTATTTTAAATGCTGTGCACCGTGATGCTGCTGAAGCATTTCTGGAGCAATACTCTAGAAAATCCTGTAAGTGTGCAGGAGCAGCAAGGGCAGACTGATCCATAAGGGACAGGAGCCAGGAGTCAACTGTGACAGTAAGGCAGGCAGATGCCACTGACAGCAGGAGCAGTACCACAGTACCTGAGCAAAGTGAGCAAAGCAGACCCAACGTCCGTGACCAGATTCAGCTGAGGTTGCCAGACAAGTCCATAGTGATGAGGCAGGACCAATGCCAAGCTGGGACATCAAGTCCATGGGTCAGTCAGGGCATGGATCAACCAGGGTACATGACCTGGCACAGGCATGGCTGCAACACAGCTCAGGCAGGGACAAAGGGCGAGAGCCTCAGCTTAATTGCAGCTCCCAGAAGCTGAGGCCTGAGCCTGCAGTGAAGCTTCTTCCAGCTTTTTTTTCAAACAGGTTCAAAGCTGGTCAATACTTCTTGAACGGCTCTGTGTTATCAGAGGGCTAACCTCAAGCGCAAGCAGCTCAATGCCTGGGATGGCAGGGGCATGTGCTCAAGGCCCAGAACCAAATTCATAAGGTGAAACCTCCCCTGTCAACCTCTGTACCCATGCCTCTGGCCTCAAGGATCCCTAATTGCATTGCTGGGACCAAAGGGTGGAAGTACCCAGAGAAGGAGCTGTGGCCAGGTTAAAGTCTTGCCAGTTGGGTTTCTCAGCTCTGGGACTCAACTAATTTTTATACTGAGATATTAAACCCTTTCAGGGGTAGACCCAAAGACAGATGAAATTTGAAACCCAACACCACGGGTGATGCATCTCACCTAAGCCTTTTCCTGAAAACAGAAAACTTGTGTTTTGTCAAAGAGAGGTGATGTCAGAGAGGTGATACCGTTGTATATGGTAACACCAAGGACTGACTCATGTTAGTGTTCATAGACTGCTTCTTACGTAATGTGGAGGGACTGCAGAGGGGCTGGAAGAGTTCCTGTGGGGTTTTAGCATTTACTCAGTAGGTGAAAATAGCTGGAGAGAAATTGAGGACTTTCCAAAGAACAGGCCAGTATGGAGAAAATGCAGAACTGGTGATGTTCTCTGCTAACAGATGCCTTCCCAATAAAGGGATTTTATAATGCAGAAGTTATATTTTGGGTTACTATGGTTAAAACACAGAGATTGCTTATGCGGTTGTTAGAATTATTTATGTGACATTCCTCAGAAACGTTTTCATGGGAAAATCCACTAGATAAATAGGAATGAACAGTAGTAATTGTTTTAAGCTTCACATTTTTGCTTTACTTTTAAGGCCTGAAATCTTGGAATTGCCTGTGAACCCAGTCACTTCTGTTTCCCTTCTCTGCCCTTCCCTTTATTGTCCTGGATGTGCAAGGTCTGTTTTTGGCCAAAAACATTGGGAATACCCTAATTTCATTTACAAGAGGGACCTTGATTGGTGCATCTAGTCCTAAAGCTTCCTAACACACCATGTGAGCTCAGTGTCTTCTCCTTCCAGACTCAGATCATGTACAAATGGATTGAACCCAAGATCTGCAGAGAGGATCTCCCTGATGCGTTGACCCTACCTCCTTCTGGAGAGAGGAAGGATTGCCCACCCTGCAATCCTGGCTTTTACAACAATGCCTCGTCTTCCTGTACTCCTTGCCCACCAGGCACATTTTCGGATGGGACACAGGGTAGGAGTCAACCAAAAAATTGCTTGTGTCCCCAAAAGCAGTTGTCTGCTTGCGTGTGACTTAGTTTAATGACACATCATCATAAACCAGAGTTCATTTTGCATAAAATACTTATTAAATAACATTGGAGAGAGGGAGCTGGATTATCTGTTTTCTCTCTGAAATCCTTTCTTATCAGGGATTGCTGCTCTAAGTTGACCTGCTGTGTTCTGGATGCGTTTCTTGGCTGATGTAAACATCTTGAGGGTTGTTTTAAGGGATTCTGAAAAGGAAATCAGAACTTTTACAGTCAGTAATTCCTCCTCACCCATTCTCCCATCCATGCCAAGTTCTCTCCTGTGAAAATCTCATTTTAAGCACTGTCAGATGAGTACCCTGCCAACATTGTCTAGCCTAAACGCTGGCTTGTTGATTCTGAGATGTATTGGCCCAGTGGTCGCCTACCGCATTTTGTGGGAACTCATGTTTACCAGTACGATCAAACCTTCAGCTGAAGCCATTAAAAAGGAAGTGTGGCTTGGGGGATCAGTTGCAGATTACTTACCACGAGGTTATGATCTGCAGTTTACAAAATGCTGGTCTTGCTTCCACTCTTCTGGTCCTGATAAGACTTTAGCTGTTTAATTATAAAGACAGAAATTATTTTCTTTGCTCATTACTTGCCCCAGAGAGTAGAAAAGTAATGTCTATGCTCTTTAAAACACTGTTTGAGATGTGCTTTTGCCGTGTGATTTCTTTTCCCACCCTCTCACCCTGTAGAGTGCAAAGCCTGCCCTGCTGGGACTGAACCAACTCTTGGGTTCGAGTACAAGTGGTGGAACATCCTGCCAGGCAACATGAAGACGTCTTGCTTTAATGTCGGCAACTCAAAGTGTGATGGGATGAACGGTGAGCCAAACTCCCTGTGTTGTTACCTGTTTTTCTCCTGTGCTGATCACTGTTGCAATGGAGCATTCATCAAAATGAATATGTTCTTTGCTACGTGAATCACAACAGTTTTCCCCCCTTTTCTTTAATTGCACCAGGCTTGAAATTTCCTATAGAAAGCAATGTCACAATATCACAAAGAAGAAATAAAAAATCTCTTGTATACCAGAAGAGGGCAGGATCTGCAGCCTATGTGAAGTCCCCTCAGCCAAGGACCTATCCCACCATAGACTTTGATGCATATGAATATCCCCACTGAAAAAAACCCAACAATTTGTCTCCTCTCTAGTTTATCTCCTTTCATATTTGTGATAACTATGCCCTTTGAGGTCACACAGAATTCTTTTGGAAAATTTAATCAAAGTCTGTGATCTTTGTTCATTTAGCACTCAGAGCTTTCTCTCTGCACATGTGCTAAGACTGCAGCAGAGCGCAGTCACAGCTGCCTGGTGAAAGTGGTCCCGTTTGGGACTTGTCCCACCTCCAGCCTTCTCTGAGAGATTTTCCTCAGTCTGATCTGCCCTGTCAGGCTGATGTAACTGAAGCTTTGAATTATGCATGTTGAGCAGAGTGGCACTGAAGTATATGCTTAACGTTTAACACATAGATTCATTGATTCACCTGTTTTAAGGCTGGAAGAGATCAGATGGATCATCCCCCTTGAGCTGCACAGCCCAGGTCAGGGAATTTCAATTGCTTTGCTGATTTCAAGGTGACATTTGCCTATAAAATCAGCAGTTCATACAATTACAAAAATTTTTCATTCAAAAGCATTATTATACTGCTCTGTAGTTCATAACAGACATCTTTAAAATGTACTAAAATAGTGAATTGCTTAAAAAAGTGTGGTAACAGATTTTTTTTTTGCCATATGACCCAGAAACCATCCATTTCTTGAATTTTTTTTTTCTTTTTTTGTCCTGTGAAGGTTGGGAGGTGGCTGGTGATCACATCCAGAGTGGGGCAGGAGGCTCTGACAATGACTATCTTATCTTGAACCTGCACATCCCGGGATTTAAGTAAGGAACAGGATTTTTTTTTCATCTATTTCTCATTTATCTCTGCCTCTTACACCTATTTCACATTATCCCTGGAACGAACAGAGTTTTCCATTCTGAAGTGCAATGATGTCACGAATGAGAGACAAGGGGAAACTTGGATTTTATTCCCGTGTCCCCAGTCAGGCCATTACAGCAGACTATTCTGTTAGACCTTGGTTTTCAGCAGTGTTTGCTTCAGTCTGAGATGCCAGCTGGCTGGCTGTCTAGAAACAGAGAAAAAATATTCCTATCCCTCTGTTTCTAAATTATCCCAAAGTAACCAGCTAAATCTGCCGTGGAGAGTACACTGGTGCCTGCACTGAAGGTGTTTTACAGAAACCCACATTACTTTGCACGGTGGCTCTGGGCAGCCTGCACAGTCCGTGCTTCCCCTGGAGCCAGTGGAGAGATGCTGCACCGCAGAAGAACAGGACATGCCACCTCTCGTGGACCCTCAGACAGGATGAATTAGCTGCTTCAGGTGCTTGTGCCTCTTCTTTGTTAGAAGAGTGAGCTTGGACTCCTAGCTCAGACCAGATGCCAATTATTAAGACGAGTAAGGTACGGCAAAATGAACCTCACCCTCCCTTTGCTGTATCCTGAGGGGGGTTGTGACTTCTTACAGCCAATGAGCAAACCCTGGTTTTTATTTTACAGTATGGGCAAAGAGCAGTGAAAATAAAAGAGAAGCAAGAAACATATCCGTGGAAAAGTTTGGAATGTCGCAGTTTACTGTTTAGTACTTTGTAGGGGAGCACCCTGAATACTTCTGGTTTGTGCGAAACTCCTGAATGCATCTCCCACCAGTGGAGGGTAGATGCAATTAAATTGGTGTAAATCACTTAAAGCATGTAATGCATTTAAGCGATAAGATTCCCTAACAATATGGTCAAATTTAGGTGTTGGTCCTAAGGAGGGAACTGTACCATAAAGAAGTGAGACACTTAAAAAATAATCTTGCCGTGCCTAATACCCAGTGCAGAGCTGCTGTGCAAACCTGGCCTCTGCAGTTCTGCAAGGGCAGGTTTTATGTGACAGGACTTTGATAGTTTCCCCGCTGTACAAAAAGCAATTTGAAGGATTGACTGCTGCTTGTCTGGAGAGCACCTTGTAAATGTTTTGTTCCTTCTCTGTTAAACAGACCTCCGACATCGGTGACAGGAGCAACTGGGTCAGAACTAGGACGGATTACTTTTATTTTTGAGACCATCTGTTCAGCAGATTGTGTGCTGTACTTTATGGCGGTAAGCGAGACCTCCCTCTCCATGACTGAGGACTGAGCCTGGTATTCCACACGTCACTTTAATACCTCTACATGGGTGTGATTAGTTGCACTTGGTTTATTATGACTAAGATTAAGTATGACATTAGTTTAATATCTGCGGTGCCCTTGCAGGAAGGATTTAATGAATGACCTAGCAAAATTCCTCCACCATGTGAGTTGTGAACCATTCCTGATCATCTGTTTATCTTAAAAGAAATCATTGGACACTAAAGAGCCAAATGTTCCCCAGTTAAACCGACTGATAAAATTCTCAGTGTCTCTCGTGCAGTCAGGTTAACCTGCAGATGTATGATGAGTCACAGATGTATGATGAGTATGAGATGGATGAGTCACAAGTCAAGACATGGGACAGAGGAATGGGAAATGGAAAATTTGGAAATTTATTCTTGATCCTGTCAGTGACCTGGAGAATTGGTAGGACGGCAGACAGAAATTTGTTTGGGAAAGCACAGGGCCTTTTTTTTAGTTCCCTCATCTGCTTATCAAAAGTCCATCAGCTGAGGAAGGTAACTGGATCTGCGACGGCTCCGTTGCCCCTGCCATTGCAAAGGGAAGCTGGCCCTTTCTCTTTTGTATTTAGTGGTACTTTAAAGGAATTTGCTTTTAATTTAAAGAAAACCAAGTGGAAATTAAGTGGTAGTTTAAAGGAATCTGCCTTTAGTGATAATTTTAAAAAATCTGTTTTAAAGGAAAAGCATCTTTCATTGGAACATTTACAGCTGATGGAGAATAAGAAACACGAACATAAATTGAACAGATTTTTCTTGTGTAAACTTTGACACTGTCTTATTGGCCTCAGTTCTGTTTCACTAGAGACACCAACAAAGTGGGTATCTGAAGATGGTGGAAACTATACTTTTTCTTTGAATTTTGGCCTTCCCCTCTCTGTCCTCTGGTACCCTCATGTTTTATACAAAAACAGAATTTCAAATCTGAAAGAACCACTGTGCTGAATCTGTCCTCATAACGTTTATAACCTGCTACAGGACTTTGAACTTAACTGTTGTGTAAACTAGAGCATCTTTTGGAATAGAGAGCCATTCTCAATTAAACAATTGCCAGTGATGGAAAACAGAATAAATATGTTTGCTCCTTTATTAAATGTTAAATGCTATTGTGAAGTCCTTGATATATATTAATCTCTGTATTATAAACCACTAGTGTTTAGCGTAGTATGACCACACTTTTCATTTAAAAAAAAAATTTATGCCCCTTTTATAGGATGTTAATCGAAAAAATACCAATGTGGTGGAATCATGGGAAAGAAGTAAAGAGAAACAATCCTACACTCACGTCATCTCCAAAAATGCTTCCTTCACATTCACGTGGGCCTTTCAGAGAATAAACGAAGGCCAAGATGTAAGTACTTCTTTACGTACAGGGCTTCACAGCACAACTTTCCTTGAGCACTCACTGCCAGAGCTCTTGCCCTTCATTGAAACTCACAGGCTTCTTGTAAAGGGTGAGTGGCTGTCACCGTATAGCATCCCTTGGGAGGCAGCTATGGATAAACCATCCATGTTGACAGACAGGTGCATGCATAAGTCGATCCCTGAATCAGTGCCCTGGTGCACAGTGTTGTGATTAGTGATGTAGTGGTTGTAGTGATGTGATGTAGTGATTGCAATGGTGCAGTGGCACCAGGGTGGTTTCCTTGGCTCTTGTTCCAGAGCAGACAGTTCATCAATGACATGGCAAAGATCTACTCCATCACGGTGACCAACGCAGTGGATGGAGTTGCCTCTTCTTGCCGGGCCTGTGCGCTGGGCTCCGAGCAGTCCGGCTCATCCTGCGTGCCCTGCCCGGCGGGACACTACATCGAGAAGGAGACCAGCCAGTGCAAGGAGTGTCCAGCCAACACCTTCCTGTCCATCCACCAAGTCTACGGCAGGGAGGCCTGCATCCCGTGTGGGCCTGGCAGCAAGAGCACCAAGGTACAGAAACCAAGTGTCTCTGAGTGATGGGCAGACAGGGTTTATTGGGATATAAGCACTCAAAGGGCGAGTTTTAGTGCTTTCCTACAGGTATGTGCCTTGTGAACATTGGAGTATAATTATAAATAATGATCCCACTCTTCCAAATATGTCCCTAGTCTAATTTCTGTTTGCAAATATGCACTAAGAACATAAAATTAACCGAACCAGCTCAAAAAAATGTTCATTTCAAGAAGGTGTACTGAGGACAGTGTAAGAACAGGGCAAGCATATATGTTACTTCCACCTAAAAATGTCCCAGACTCCTGCTGTTTTAAACTCAGGGACTTCCTGAGCTGGATGATGGGCTCATTTTTGGGGCCAGACTTGTTTAATATCTTTATCAATGATCCGGATGAGGGGATTGAGTGTGCCCTCACTAAGTTTGCAGATGACACCAAATTGGGCAGGAATGTCGATCTGCTCGGCGGTGGGAAGGCTCTGTAGAGGGATCTGGACAGGCTGGATCGATGGGCCGAGGCCAACTGTATGAGGTTTAACAAGGCCAAGTGCCGGGTCCTGCACCTTGGTCACAACAACCCCATGCAATGCTACAGGCTTGGGGAAGAGTGGCTGGAAAGCTGCCCAGCGGAAAAGGACCTGGGGGTGCTGGTGGACAGCCGGCTGAACATGAGCCAGCAGTGTGCCCAGGTGGCCAAGAAGGCCAATGGCATCCTGGCTTGTGTCAGGAATAGTGTGACCAGCAGGAGTAGGGAAGTGATCGTGCCCCTGTACTCGGCACTGGTGAGGCCGCACCTCGAGTACTGTGTTCAGTTTTGGGCCCCTCNGGAGGTTTAGATTGGATATCAGGAAAAATTTCTTTACTGAAAGAGTGGTTAGGCACTGGAACAGGCTGCCCAGAGAGGTGGTGGAGTCGTCAACCCTGGAGGTGTTCAAAAAACATGTAGATGTGGCACTTTGGGACATCGTTTAGGAGTCATGGTGGTGTTGGGTTGATGGTTGGACTTCATGATCTTAGAGGTCTTTTCCAACCTTAATGATTCCATGATTCTATTCTATTCTATGTTTCTGTGCCTTTAGAAACCTGTAACAAATTCCTCTTATAGGGAGGCCTAAGCCTTAAGCCTAGATAAACGTTTATCATGTGCAGCATCCTTTGCCAAGGAGCTGCACAAGGACTTGAAGAACTGGTCCTGCTCCAATTTGTTCATATTCTACCTGGGTTCTCCAGCTGCATTCATATCCTGTCCCTGTTTCTTGAGCTCTTTTTTGTGTTTCCTTTGCATGATGCAAGTGTAACTGAGGCCATGTTCTGGTCTATCTACAGGGCTTTAAGCTGGGACATTGGGATCCTAAAAACACTCACAACACCACAAAGCAAGAAACTGCATTTTCTTGGCTAATGCAGCAGACAGCAGAAAGGCCAGTCTTAGGGACCATTGAAGTCCTGATATCTGATTGCAAGGGACTGAAACAGGAATGGGAATTCTCCCAAGGGAAAGGTGAATTACAGGAATAGGACAAAGTTCCCCTCTATCCTTTTCAAGGAAAGCAGTCCTGTCTGCACCTGCTTGCTTTAAGTCCCAGGTGAACAGTTTGCTGCTGCTCCGTAACTGCTCTTTAATGATGCCTCTCCTTCTCTGAAGGACCACTCCGCCTGCTTCAGTGACTGCCTGGTGTCATACATCAAGGATAACCAGAGCCTGAATTACGATTTTAGCAACCTCAGCCAGGTGGGCTCGTTGATGAGCGGACCCAGCTTCACCTCCCGAGGGACCAAGTTCTTCCACTTCTTTAACATCAGCCTGTGTGGGAATGAGGTGAGCTCAGCTGGTGTTGAGGGATGGGGGGATTAACCAATTTGCTGCCTGTGTTGATGCTCTGTGGGATCACACTGAGACAGGACGAGGACTCCCCTACAGCTGAGCTGTCACCAACACTGTGCAAACAGTTTCCTCTGGATCTTGCTCAGCAGTGCAAGAGGACATTTGAGCAGCCAAGTGATTTTCCAGAGCAGAGATGACAGTGTTTTAGGCATAAATAATGCTCAGAAGAAAAACCCTGTCACATCCCTACCTTTTCTTAGTTCTTGTGCCTTCAAGTCACTTGTATCACCACCCTGACCTTTTTGTGCTGCCACCCAGGAACTCAAG
Organism: Fregata magnificens; assembly: GCA_013389945.1. Lineage (NCBI taxonomy): Eukaryota > Metazoa > Chordata > Aves > Suliformes > Fregatidae > Fregata > Fregata magnificens. The sequence continues at coordinate 75,934 of WAAD01022315.1, forward strand.
AGAAGAGTCTGAGTCTTTCAGTTGCCACCTTCTTTCCATATGTTTCCCTCATGACTTGTCTGGAGATGTTGCTATCAGCAGAGCCTCTGGTCACCCTGCTCTCTGCCAGTGGCTGAGATGCCTGTTGCTGACTTTGATTGCAGCCTTTGAAAGTGATGGAAAAGTGCGTTTAGTCCATGAGTGCAAACAGTCTCTGCCCCAGAGTCAAGATTTTTCTGTCTGAGTCTTGGACTGTACCAGAGCATGTTGTCACATACATAAATTGAAGTTTCGGAGCAGTACCAGTGATGTGTATTGTCCCGTGAAAGAAAATACATGTAGTTTACACTGATGTTCAGTCCTGCAAAGTTCTGAAGTCACTTTCCCATGTACCAAAAGGTTTGCATGAGTTGAGGCAAATGAGTAGTCACATTTCTTTACAGTGTTTTGCATACTTTTAAGCTTAAATGTGTGTTTAACTACCACCTGGATTAGAGCGGCTGACAACAAGATCCACAAAGGTGCAGATATGCTCACTCCCCTGTGGATCTGGTCTTCATTTTCCCAAACTACTACGATGGTACTACAGTACTACCAACCATATGATTATGTCCTGAGTGCTCGGGATTTTGTCAGGACAACTGAGTCTGGTGATTTGTCTTTCATTGCTGTTGCTCTGAGATTCCAGCACTGGTCTTGACATGTGACATTAATGCAGCCTTGAAGGCTATATATCTGTTTAGGGATTTCATGTATTTGTTCTTTGAAAATATTTTATCTGGATTAAATCCCAAATAAAGAGGTATTCTACAGTATATTATTTAAAGGCAAGGGAAATATGATTTTCCTTTGTGAGCCATTTTATTATGCTGTGCAAGTAAACACTGCGCTGTCAGGATAAACAAAGAAGAGTGCTTCGTAGCACAGGTTTCTGATAAGACATATACCAGAGGTGACATTGTGTTTCTGGGTCTGTACAAGGCTTTAATCGGAGCCTTCACAATGGCACAGTTTGTTGTTGCAATTTGTCCCTCTCATGATAGAAACCTCAGGTTGTTTCTAAGGTGCAGGAGTGAAACTCATCCAGTCTGCAATCAGGAAGTTTGCAATCTCTCCTTTCCCAAACTTTCTCACATCTTATCAACAACCAGCAACTTCCCAATTTTTTCCTGATTGTCCATAGGGGAAGAAGATGGCTATTTGCACTGACAATATCACAGATGTTACTCTGAAGGACATGGTTGCAGAATCAGAAGATTTTTCCAACTTTGTGGGAGCTTTTGTCTGTCAGTCCACGGTCATCCCATCAGACAGCAAGGGTTTCCGAACAGCCCTGGCTCTGCAGTCCAACAGCCTTGCCGACAGGTTCTTAGGTACATGGTTTGTCTTCTTCATGTTGTTATCATGGATGTACCCTCGTGTACTTAGGGCTGCAGAGTAAATCCTTCTCAGCTCAGCAGTGCTGCATTACCTTGGGAGAAAAACAAAGGGGCAGCCCAAGATTCAGTCCCACTTTGTTCCTGAGCTGTGAAGCAGATGTGGACAGATGCCATTGCTTTTTGCTGCTGTTTCAGTTCAGTTGATGGCTGGAGGAGAAGAGTAAGGGCTCCCCCCATTCTTTGTTTTCCATGCCCATATTACTCACTCTTCCCCGTGTTTGGTCTAGTGGGTCCCATGATTCATAGCATTTCAGCACAAAAATCTGGAGAATGTAATTAAAAAGCACTGGTTTTCTTTCATGTTTCCTACCCACCTCATGCAGGGCAAGACCAATCACTGTAGTAGTCACATTAATCCAAGTATTTCTGCCCATGCCAAGTCCCCACTCGGGCGATTTCAGAAGAAGAAGCTGGTGCTGGGACATAATTAGGCGAAGAAGGAGGAGGCTTAGGGCAGCATGGGGCCGTGCACATCATTAAGTCTTGCACTGCTCCGGCTCACAAGTTCCCAGAGTCTGAGGCCAGATTAGACAATGAAGTCATTTAGTCTGCTCACCTATCCATTACAGGCACTGAGTGTTTGTACTTTCTCTCTGGCACTGAGCCCAGAAACTCATGTTTGACAAAAGCACATCTTTGGAAGAGCATTCAACACGGACTTTTAAGACTGCCAGAAATAAAAGCTTTGCCACAGTCATTGGTATTTTTTTTCCACTGGTCAAACACCGTCTCTGTATTTTGTTTTAAAGCAGACTTGTCTCCTGTTTGAATTTGCCTGGCTTCAGTTTTCGGCTCTTGCTTCTTGTTATTCTTTCTCCCTTTCACATCCACATTTTCCTCCTTGGAGAAATATTTTGTGTACTAGAATCATTACACCCTCCCCAGTCTGCTCTTCTGATAAACTCAAACTAAGTTATTCTCAGTCTCTTGCTATCATGTATTTCTCTCAAGCATCTGAATAATTTTTGAGGCTCTTTCTGCAGCCTCTGTAACTTGTTATTATGTTTTCTTAAAGCATGGGCATCAGAATGGAATAGTGTTCCAGTATTTAATTCACTATAATGGCAATAAAAAATCACTTCTGTATTTGTATTTACATGAGTCCTCCTCTCTCCAGACTCATGGGATTTCATGATGGCTTCTTGGATCTGATGTCCACTCTAGATCTTTGTCCGAGCTACAGTTTTCAAGGGAAAATCTCTCTTCCTTATGACTGCCCTTCATCCCTTGCTGCACTTGTCTGCACTAAAATACGTTTAGTTTGATTGGGACCAGCTTACCAAGTGAACCAAGTTGCTCTGTATTTTATTCCTGTTCCTCTTAGTCTTTGTCTCATCTACACACTTTACCAACAGTGATTATGTAGTTACTTGCAGATCCCTGATGATAATCCTGCATTTTGGGACTCCAATATCAATGCCTAGAGAAGCCTGGACACATACCACATTTGATGACAATTTCCCATGGCCAGATAATTTTATAATTAGTTAGTTAAATAATTTTTAGTCCAGAGTGTGTGCTTAATTGATATTACACTGCTAACTTTTCAATTAGAATCTCATGTGGTAATTAGTGAAATACTTGATAAATTTACATAATTTTCTTTAGCAACCAAATTCATCAGCACTCAAGGAATGAAATCAGATTTGTTCAACAAGAGCTGTTCTCCATAAATCCATGTTGACTGTTACTCATCATGTATCTATTCATTAACTGAAACCCATCTTCCACTTACCATTCATGTTATTTTGCCTCATCGTGTTAGCCCCATTGTAATTTGGCTCACCATATCCCCTCTCCATCAGCCTTCTGACATTTCGCTGTCATTAAAAGCTCTATTAAAGGTCTCCCTTAGGTAAGGGTTTGCTAGTTTATAAGCGTGCATGCCAAGGAGATGCCAATATCCTCTCCTGCCACTGAAGGAATGAGGTGTTCAGTCATTGTCTTGGAAAGCAAGGAGATAGTCCTGATTTTTTTCCTAATACAGAGAAAAGATATCAACCTCTTCTGCTGCCTTATCGCAATTGTTACATTTTAAAACGGTTGAAGTTTGCCTTTCCTATCCATAAGATGTACTTTTATTTCTAGTATTTCTAAAAAAGCTCCAAACTTATAATTTTTCTAGTGCTGCCAACCACAGGCTTTTCCCTGAAGTCTTTAGCATCCATTATCGTTTTTCTGTAACTCATAACTTTTGATTTTATTTGATTCTCTATTCCCCCTCCATTAAGTTTGTGCCAATGTTTTTATTTGCATTGCTCTTTTACCGCTGTTCTGATCCAAGGTGGACTCTTAGTCAAAGCTATTGTCATTCTTGAGAGAGTCATTGTGGCTTTTTAGCCATATAATTAATATCCTCTGAAGAATGACATTTTTTTTCACACTTCATTTTGCTTTTAGTGTTCTTATTTTTGAGAAACTGCACTTTGAGATGCCATCTCTATAGTACTGCATATTGGATGGGAATATTCTCTCATTGCCTCTGTTGAATATAATAAGGTCCCTAGGAGCTATCATCTTCCAGTCTAGTGAGTAACTAATCTCTTTCCTTTGTGTTGCAATCCAAATTTAAGTTACCCTGTGTTTGATGCAATGTCTTTGATGAGAGGAAATGATCATCCTTGCTGACTTTAGCGTATGTTCTCAGAACAGAGATCCCTCCACAATAGCCTGACATCTTTCTGCACATGCTCCTTACGGTTGCTGCAGCACGGGTCATTTTGTTCCGTCTGTTGATGTGATGCTCAGTAGCTGTCCCTCACCTGCAAGCCCTCCTGAGTAATGTTACTGCCCACATTGATCCATGTGCTTTCACAATCCCAAGCTCTGAGTTGTCCTACACCAGGTAGTAGTGTCTAGTGCAAACTGTCACCTTTGTTATCTACTATATCTACCTAAAAAGGTTATAACCAGACATGCATTTTCCAGCTGTGTGAATCGTCCTCCCAAATGTAATGCCAGTCAAGTCGAAGTCAAGTCAAAGTCCTAAGAATTCAGCTAGGCTGTCTGAACTGTTGCAAGAACAAGCAGAAAACTTGTTTTCTTCCGTCTTTCCCACCTTCCCACCAGTTGCTGGCTGCTACCACTTTTTATTGTTGTTCTAGCCATCTTTCATATCACTAGAAGGATGCAGCCTGTCCCAGTTGTACAGCTCCTTCTTCTTCTGAAATGTTGAAGTGCAGCACCAATATTTCTGTCTTCTTTGGTTCATGGGGCTGGAAGAATCTCTAAGAACTTTGGTTACTTGAATTTTCCTCTTTTTCAGCTCTTCTCCAAAATCCATGCAGACTTGTGTAACCTGTGTTGTTCCACACACCAGCCTGTCATTTGTTCCAAAATGTGCCATCAAGGTTTGCCTATGACTCCATAATCCTTCTGAATCTGGCCATTGCATCTTTCAGTTTTTCTCCCACAGTACTGCAGATTGCCCAGGGTGTTACATAGATATGATGTGTTAGGGTTATACGTTGAAGGCATATGCTTTGAGCAGTTGATTGGATCAGGTAGCTTCAGCAGTCCTTTCCCAACCTAAATTATTTTATGATTCTGTAATATCCCGTGATCACTTTCAATTCATACAATAGAGTAAAGCTGATTTACATTGGTGGTGTTTTATTATTTTTTTATTTTGTTATGTCTATATGAGGAAATCAGTCTGTATGAGGAACATACAAGTCTGCAAAGTTTAGTTAGAATAGAAGAAAGTGTATAATGTATAGTAATGTCATTAAATGCTATTAAGTGAGACCCGTACCTTTCAGACTGAGAAAATGTTATATGTGAACTCCTCAGAAATCCATTCTTAGCTTGTTCCTTTTTTTTTCCCTGTTCTTAAATTTTAGGAGCTACTGTTGAAACAATGCTGGAAAATATCAGCATCAAGACAGATATGTTTCCTCCCTCTCCAAGCAAAATACCTGATGTGCATTTCTTTTACAAGTAGGTAAAAAATACCATGTATTGGTATGTAAAATTTCTTCATTTGTTTAAAGGAAACTAAAACTGCGAGGGGAGATCTTTAATCCACCTTCAATCTTTAGCACTTTAATCAGTATCTGGCTGATATTGATTGGCATGTTGAAGAACACCTTATGAAATCAGGAAACACTGTTTACTGAAATCTAAATTACGCTTGATCTGTGGAGAGTGATATCAGAGCTTTGATTCTTCCAGGTGCCACTTCCAGTGTCATGCTCCTTTCTATAATTTCTCATATATGGCTTTGATATGTCCACTTCCCATTGCATATTTTCTTTCACATTCATTTGTATTTACTTTGGTGTGACAAAACCGGACTAATCGAAGTTAAAAATAATTGTTCCAACCTGCACAGTTCCTAGTGTGCTTTTCCTATTCTTCACTTTCCTCCATAAAAAGAATACCTCAGTTTGGGTAAGAATTAGCTCAGAGATCACCTCAATTAAGATGTCTGCATGCTGGTGTCTTCATATGAACTGGGTTTCTAAGCTTGGACTCTGGAGCCCGTGGGGCTATTCAGCTTATCTTATCTTATCTTAGCACATACCTATATTTTTTCTACTGATTGGCTCTCTAGATTGTGTTGGCTTCAGTGATAGATCTTAATTGGCTATAGCACTTTGGATATCAACACTTTATGCATATGTGAATACGTAAATTACGTGTCTGATTCTGCAAACTGAACCTCACACCAGTGACCCTACTTTGAGTGTATTGTGAACTTGGCTTACAATGTCTATCATGTTGGAATAAGGTTCATTTTTTGAATCCCCTTTGCCTTGTGCTATTTCAGGACAGTGTGGTTCTCAGATTACTAGGTGAGGAGAGAGCCATCATAAACTCTCCTGCAGAGTAACACACCAACCACCGCACATGCGATTCTCTTTTTTAATCGTACTATTCTGTTTTGTGGGCAGGTTTATTCCTTGACTCAGCAGAATTCAATCTAGCTAGAAAAACAGAGCGGTTCCCTAAGTGGCGTCTCAGAGCACTTTAAGATTTAAATGAAGTGGTGAAACCTACCCTGCTTCTGTTGCTCTTTTTTTTTCTTCCAGCTGACAAAGGCAAAAGCACCGTGGTAAAGGGTATTTCTTTAGTACTGCAGCTGCATGAATGGACAGAGACCTATGAAAGAGCAACATGTATTTACTGTAGTGGAAACGTGTTACATTTCTCCTCTTGTTTGACATTAGGTCTTCAACAGTGACAACCTCCTGTGAAAATGGCCGTGCAACTGTTGTGACAATGAGATGCAACCCCAACAAACCAGACCAAGGAGAACTTTCTGTGCCCAGGTATTTAAGTATTTGTATCCTAGTAGTGCCTAAAAGCCTGTTCTCCTCAGGCAACTTTGTGGTGGTTTGACCCCGGCTGGACACCGGGTGCCACCCAGCCGCTCTATCACTCCCCTCCTCAGCAGGGCAGGGGGAGAAAATGAGGTGGAAAGAAACCTCCTGGGTCAGGACAAAGGCAGTTTAATAAAACAAAGACCACGTGCGGAAACAAAAGGGAAAGGACAACACGGACCCCCCTCCCCACCTCTCCCCACAGCGACGCCCAGCCCCCTCCCGGGAAGCAGGGCCCAGCACGTGCCGCGGCTGCTCCCGAGGACACAGACCAACGTCCCAAACCACCAATGCCCCCCGCTGCCTCCTGCCTCCCGGCTTTTATCCCTGAGCAGGCGTCACACGGTACGGAATAGCCCCGCTCAGCCCGGGCCGGCTGTCCTGGCCGCCCCCTCCCAAGATGCCGCCCACCCCCAGCCCACAGCGGGGTCGGGGGGGGGATGTTGGAGAGAGAGAGAGAGACAGACAGACAGACAGACAGACAGAGCGCCAGCCCCGGGGCTGGGCAGGCACCGCCCGGCCACAGCCAGACACTGGTGCCGCCTCCAGCCACCAGCACAGAGCACAGCAGGCTGCCAGGGGGAAACCAGCTCCCCCTCAGCCAGAGCCAGTACAGACTTTTATAAAACTCTTTAGTAACTGTATAGTTAACAGCAATGAGGAGTGCTGTCTCCCTCATCAGCCACCCAGGACATCTCACTCATTTCTCCTAGGTGAAGGACGTGTGTGCCTGTCTCCTCCCAGCAGACCAACTGCTGTGTATTTAGGCTGTGTGGTAGGAGAGGTTAGAGCTCAGGCAGGTTGTTCCAAGCTTAAAGTCAAAAGCAAATGTAGTGATGTTTTCTTGTCTTCACTTCTCCTTTATTTCAGATCCTTATTTTGATCTCTGGCCTCCTCATTAAAACTGCTTAGTCTGAGCTTTGAGAGGTAGTTTTTCTTCCTTGACCTACAGCAGTGGCTGTGAAAAAAGTGGTTTTTTTGAAAAAGAGCAACCTGTCCTAGGAACCATGACATCTGCTATTGCAGTGCTTATGTGAGCCCTGACTCTGTCTAGTTCAAGTTCTATATGTATTTATTTATGTGTCTCATCAGTCCAGTTTCTGTCCTGGACCCTTGTATCAGTTGTGTTTAATTTGCCTGACCTTTTTTTCCCTTCACTCTGATTCAAGTGACTCCAAAAAACTTATTTTTCCCAAAGTACTGTTTATTCCTGTACCTGGAAACTTGCAGAGTTAAAAACAATAAAATAATTAATTCTGTTACTCTTCAACAACACCCTGCGATTTTTCAGAAGTTCCCCTCAACTCTGATAACCCTCCTCTCTGGCTGTCAAGGCCCACCTTAGTCCATCTGGATGGTACTACAAATCTGCTGATTGCCCCCTCACTGATCCTCCTTCCCAAAAGTTGTCCCTTCCCAAAAGCTAACAGTGTGAAAAGTGTGGGATCCTCTTTGATTCCTGTCCCTGTTGGGACAGGTGAACCACACTTACCTGAATGAAGGCAAAGAGGCATCTACTTCACAGATGATAGACGAATGATTGGTGTTTGAACGCCTTTGGAGATGTTTAGCCTTGTTTCTCAGGGACCTGATACACTACCAATTACGCTGGGCAACAAGCCACCATCTATCAGCTGCTATGTGAAAATCCTTCAGGTGTCCTAATGTTGTAGGTTAAACATGATGTGAGCTGTGATAACTCACCAGTAGTGAGGGAGGAGTAACCTACCTTGCTTTTAAAAGTGTGAGCATGGACAGAAATGGCACACGGCTGACATGATGTAACTTATCTCAGTTCTTGTTGACTTCTTCCTAGCCCCCTTTGATTAGCTCAGCAGTCAGACAGCTGTTTTCAAACAGTGAGGTATCTGTTACGTGTCAAATAACACTGCATATAACTCCTTGATCCTCCAGACATGGCGTTTAGTATCATATGAAGTTGCAGCATAAGATGAAAGAGGCTGAGGAGAAAGGTCTGTCAATGCTCTTGCCATGTACATTGAAAAAATGTTCCATAATCCAGAGAGGACAGTTGTCAGTTATTCAAATCAGGATAAGCCAGAATGGGCTTTTAGGGCTGTGGATTTTTCAGTCCTTCAGATCAGGATAACAGATTTCCAGATGATATGGAAAAAAGCCTTTAAATCCATTTTTCTGTATGGATATATTTCACATTTACAGGACCTAGCTTCTTGCATGGACTTCTGGCCACTGCTGCTGTAAGACCTGATGTAATTGTCAGTAACAAAAGCTGTGTGAATGTCCTGCCATTGCCAGTACAACTTTCTTCTGCTGGCTGAATACAAAATAGGGTCATTAGTCTTTCTTAGACTAAGAGAAGCTGTTATCTCTTCATTAACTGGTGAACATCCTTCTAGTAATTAACCATGACAGGACAAGTCCATTCCATATGGACGAAATCACCCAGACATCATTAGAACAAAAGCAGGAACCAGATAGCAGCATTCATGTGGAACAGTCACCCAGTGCAGGAGAACTGCGATAGAGATGCATGCTGGGCTAGCCTGTGCTGGTAAAATGCTGGAGTAGTTCTGCTGGTCTCCAAGGTTTGCTTCTTTCTCTTCTCTTCATTACAGGTGCGTGGGTAGCACTCATTGCCAGGAACTGAACTGTTATTTTAGACCTTTGACAGCCCAACATCTGTTTTCACTTGAGAAAGCATTTTACAGACTGGGAAGAATTCTTCCCCCAGATTTTTCCATCTGCTGACTTGATGGATTTTTACCCATTTGTTGGACTTGCCATTACCAATCTTCAGCAGCAGAATGTGGAGTGAGGATGCAAACCCCAGAGTGTTTCACAAGTGATAACTAAGCTTTGCTCTCCTCCTAGCTCATGCCCCGCGGGCACCTGCGATGGATGCACTTTCTACTTTGTATGGGAAAGTGCAGAAGCTTGCCCTCTCTGCACAGAGCAAGACTACCACGAGATTGAGGGAGCCTGTAAAAAAGGATTTCAGGTACAGGAACCATGTCTCCAAGTCCGATGCGTTCATTTGGGTATAACTTGGACTTTGTTGAAATTCAGTGTGCAAGTTGATATGTAAGTGTAGGCAGAGCTGGGAAATCTCAGTCCAAGCTCTGAGCTGGCTGGGTGAAAGTCTTATTGGTGAGATGCTGTGTTGAGACACAGGGATACTTGTGCCAATGGCAGCGTGGTTCCTGCAGGAGAGCTGACCTGTGCTGACCAGCTATACAGGTAGGGAAGTGAACTCTATATGCATTCATACATACCGGCAAGTTATTTGTGAAGGATGGAGTGCCCAAAGGACTTCAAGCCTTTAATAGCCATAAGCATCAGGGGCAGGCTAGGAAAGGATTGAGAATTTCAGTTCAGAAATTCATCCTTCCTTGCTTGCAATTTTCTTTTGCTGCTGCCTTCTCTAGTCAAATATTACGAAGTCCTTTCGCAGGTTCAGAACTATCCTGTTGATCAACAGCTCCAGTGCAGGCACAACACATTCACAATTGCTGTCCAAGCCATATTGTGCCAGGTGAAGAGAAATTTGGAAGAGGAAATCCTTTTGCCATGTCTGAACCTGCAGGCACAATCAAGGGGACTATTGAGTAGACAATATGACTCAACCTGGAGTCTGAAAACCTGAAGTCCACGTTTTGGTTTGCTTTCATTGAAAAGATGTCCAACTTGTCTGCCTCAAAACAGCTTGTTTTCTTCAACTCTAAATAGTTCTCTCTTTTCCTATAAGCAGCTCACTTTTTGGTGTTTTCTGTTTTCCATTTGAAAGGAAACCTTGTATGTATGGAATGAGCCAAAGCATTGCATTAAAGGGCTTCCCTTGCCAGAAAAAAGGACCAGCACTTGTGAAACAGTGGACTTTTGGCTAAAAGTTGGAGCTGGTGTTGGTGCTTTCACAGCCGTTCTGCTCATAGCCTTGACCTGCTATTTCTGGAAGAAGAACCAGAAGTAAGTACTGCAGATTGTGTTCCATATAAAAGTAAGCTAAAAGCTTGATGTAGTCAACAGAAAGGCATTTATAGATCTGACCTTATGACGATGTTGATGAGAAATACCATGTTGGATCAGTCCATTAATCCACCAAGTTGAGGTTTCTTCTGCCAACAGTGGCTATCAAAAACGCTAGTCAGGAAAGTATAGGAAATCCACAGTAATTTGTTATGGCATAATTTCCCAACAGGAACTGTCTTTTTAATCCCCAAGAGTTTGAGGTTGACCTTAGGTCCTGAAGCAACACGTCTTTCTCAAGGTCTGAAGACCAAAAGGGTATCTCTTCAGTCTAATTAGTCTCTTTCAGCTGGGTTAAAATAATCATAGAATCATAGAATCATAGAATCATAGAATCATAGAATAGTTTGGGTTGGAAGGGACCTTTAAAGGTCATCTAGTCCAACCCCCCTGCAATGAGCAGGAACATCTTCAGCTAGATCAGGTTGCTCAGAGCCCCATCCAACCTGACCTTGAATGTTTCCAGGGATGGGGCATCTACTACCTCTCTGGGCAACCTGTGCCAGTGTTACACCACCCTCCCCTGTAAAAGATTTCTTCCTTATATCTAGTCTAAATCTACCCTCTTTTAGTTTAAAACCATTACCCCTTGTCCTATCACAACCGGCCCTGCTAAAAAGTTTGTTCCCATCTTTCTTATAAGTCCCCTTTAAGTACCGAAAGGCCGCAATAAGGTCTCCCCAGAGCCTTCTCTTGTCCAGGCTGAAGAACCCCAACTCTCTCAGCCTTTCTTCATAGGAGAGGTGTTCCATCCCATTTTCATGGCCCTCCTCTGGACCTGCTCCAACAGGTCCATGTCTTTCCTGTGCTGAGGGCTCCAGAGCTGGACGCAGTACTGCAGGTGGGGTCTCACCAGAGCAGAGTAGAGGGGCAGAATCACCTCCCTCAACCTGCTGGCCATGCTTCTTGTGATGCAGCCCAGGATACAGTTGGCTTTCTGGGCTGCGAGTGCACATTGCGGGCTCATGTCCAGCTTTTCATCCACCAGTACCCCCAAGTCTTTCTTCGCAGGGATGCTCTCAATCCCTTCATCTCCCAGCGTGTATTGATACCAGGGGTTGCCCTGACCCAGGTGCAGGACCCTGCATTTGGCCTTCTTGAACCTCATGAGGTTCCCACGGACCAACTTCTCGAGCTTGTCCAGGTCCCTCTGGATGGCATCCCATCCCTCAGGCGTGTCAACCACACCACTCAGCTTGCTGTCATCTGCAAACTTGCTGAGGGTGCACTTAATCCTGCTGTTCATTTCATTGATGAAGGTATTAAATAGTATTGGTCCCAATACGGATCCCTGAGGGACACCACTTGTCACCGATCTCTATCTGGACATTGACCCTCTGGATATGACCATCCAACCAATTCCTCATCCACCAAAGAGTCCACCCATCAAGTCCATATCTCTCCAATTTAGAGAGAGGATGTTGTGGGGGACTGTGTCAAAGGCCTTACAGAAGTGCAGATGGACGGCATCCGTAGCTCTTCGCTTGTCCACTGATGTAGTTGCTCCATCATAGAAGGCCGTTAGGTTGGTCAGGCAGGACTTGCCCTTGGTGAAGCCATGCTAGCTGTCTTGAATTACTTCCCTGTCCTCCACGTGCCTTAGCATAGCTTCTAGGAGGACCTGTTCCGTGATCTTCCCAGGCACAGAGGTGAGGCTGACAGGTCAGTAGTTCCCAGGGTCCTCCTTTCTACCCTTTTTGAAAATGGGTGCAATGTTTCCCTTTTTTCAGTCACCAGACTGCAATGACTTTTCAAATATTAACGTTCTTGACCGTATATTGCTTAGGGCTATTTTGGCAGGACATGTCTGGTACGCACCCAAAAGATCCCTGCTTCTCAGACTGCACTTACTGAATGTCCCCCATCCCCATTGTCCTCTGCTTCCCAAATCTCATCCCATAAACTTTCAAAACATGATTCCACCTCCATGGGATTTTATCACCCTATAGCACACCCAGCTTCACCAAACCCAGACTCCAGTATCATGGTCCCCACCTCTTGCTGCCTCCTACCACACACTGTTACACATCTCTCCTCTCCCCCGTAGCCCCCTTGGACATGGGTGTGATGCAGATTCTGATGCAGGCTGAAGTCAGACCTGCTGTCGCCCCAACCAGCACACAGGTCGCACTTCTTCATGTAGGAAGTCCTCTCAACCTACTTGTGGTCTTTTGGGAAAACACGGCTCTTTTTTAAGGATGGAGGGCTAATCTGGAGAGCAGGAGCTCTGTGTATTGTGAATACTATTCTGGTTACATGTTTTTAATGCTTGAAAAATATCTAATTTCCAGTAAGTACCTCAGAAGTAACCATGTGGAAGGACTGCAGATAATCTAAATTACAAAAACCTTGAATATGGGACATTTGTAAAAAAATATCTGTGCCTGTCTGGCTTTATATCTTCAGGCTGGAGTATAAATATTCCAAATTAGTGATGACAGCGAACTCAAAAGAGTGTGAGCTGCCAGCTGCTGACAGCTGTGCTATAATGGAAGGAGAAGATAATGAAGAAGAAATAGTATATTCAAATAAACAGTCTCTGCTGGGGAAGCTCAAGTCCTTGGCAACGAAAGTGAGTAGTAATTACTACTATTAATACTAAAAATAATTATTACCTTTATTTATTACTGGACGTGATAAGACTGTGATGCTAATTTGCACAGTGCTTTGTGCAGCCTCCCACGCACACATCACCCGGTCCATAGTCAATCTGCTGAAATCCACAGTATGGATCATGGTAAGAAATGTTGCAGGGTATTGAGTAAATGCTCCCTCTTCTGCAGAGAGATTTCAGTAGCATTCTTTATTGTATGGGTGATACCTAAAAAGACCAGTTAATGGCAGGGGGATCCTTTCTTCCCAGATTCCTACCAGACACCTCCATTGCTGAGGCAAACACAGCTATTATAGGTACAGAAAATTAACATTGGGAACATAGCCACCAGCCAGCTGTTTGCAGCTTACCTAGGCTGGCTTCATGGCTGACTTGAGAACCATAATTTTGAGTACTATAGGATTCAGCTGAAGAGGAGGCATCGGCCACAGCCTGTTACCCAACATGGCAACCTCCTCCATTTCAGTGGGAAGCAACAGCAAAAAGCATTTTCTTCTGCAGCACATGGTGATGTGGGTTGTTGCATGTCTGAATTCATAGCACAAAGGTCTTTGGTGTCCTTTGAACATTTCTGACAGGAGCAACAGAGGATCGTCATGGTAGATCCCGCAAACACTTTGGTCTTTATTCAAAGTGCCTTGAAGTCAATGGGAAGGGTAGTGTCTTTGAGGGAGTCCAGCTGGGGCATCTATTATGATCAAGATAAAGCTGGATGACATTTTCTCTTTCAAACAGTTTTGCTGAAGAGGTTTGTTTCAAAATAAGAAGGTTTCTTAAAAGATCACGATAAAAATTTTTTTTGAGAAGTCCCTGTCTTGTTTCTTGTCCAAATAATATTTCAGAATGTTGAATGTCAAGATTTTTTTCATTTATTCCTTTTTTCCTTTCTGTGACTAAGTGCAATGTAATTAAAACCTCTGTGCCTCCTTTCTTGTCCCTTATTTTTCTCTTCTCTTTGTTCTTTTACTTTTTTATTAGACTTCTGTCCTCTTTCCATGCTACCTGCTCCCCAGATCGCCCTCCTAGGAGATGTTACCATTACACAGCTAATATGTGGGACTTCCCCTTGACCCCAGCCTGACTATTTGTCTTGCAAAATCAATATTGTTCCTTGCGGAAAGGGGCAGAAATTCAATATCAATTCTTAATTCAATATTAAGAATATTGAAAATGTAAATAAAATCAAATCACATCAAATTTTGTGGTGGTGTTGCAAAAATGGAAGCTGATTAAATTTTGAATTCTATAGGGATTGACTTTGAAATACTGATGATGTTTTTTTGTCCATGAAATGGCTTGGCTGGCTGTGGCTGAGCATAATGACCAGTGCTGCTGGTGAGGGTCATGTTTTGCTGTATGCCTGATAACTGTAAAAGCTTTGCTGACTCCATTTGCAGCACCAACCACTGGCTCCTTCCTGATTAGGAGTATAGAGATGAGAGCATGGGAGAAGGTTTTTTTTTTTCCCTCTTTAAAGTAAGCGTTAGTACTTTAGTGTTCAGACCACTTGAATGCCTATTTGGACTCAAAAAGAGTTTTTTAAAGTTCCTATATCCATTGTAGCAGGCTCCCTGAGTATTCTCTCCTTTTTAAACAAGCCTGTCAGATATTTCTAAGCTGGTTCTTTTTTTCCTGCTAGATAATCATAGCTGGCAAACTCAGCTTCCAGTACCTCATTAGCTTACTGAAATCTGTGTCCTGAATCCCTGCAGATAGCTGGATTTAATATATATTTCTCCAAAACAAATGTTACAGGCATCAGTTTTCATTTTATGCGAAAGATGAGGAAATTCATCTCCTGCTACCTATGCATGTAAAATATGGAAAAAATATATGGAGGAAAACAGGGGAGCAAAAGAAGAGAAATGTAAACTGAGGGATAACGAAAAATCTGAAGTATCCTAACTATATGTTCAAGCTTCAGGCAATGGCATTTCTATGAAGAAAAAAATCTCATGAAGCTGTTAGTGGTTTTGACTACCAAAGGAATTCAGGGCTAGACCTGTAATATAGAAAGAAATTACTGTTATTTTTAATGAGAATATAGAAGTTAAAGGATTATGAAACTGCTTCAGATTGGAGGCTGTTCTATTTCCATGTGTTGTCTCCAGCATAGCAATACCAGGTCCTTCAGAACAAGAAATATATACTCTGCAGTAGGCTAGTGTAGGACAATTTTCTCCCCCCCTCTTTCTCATGTCTGCACTGGGCCGTCTTGATCTGAGTGAGATGGCTTTGAAGATCAGATCGTGAGGTTAGTTTAACATAGTTTCCAAACTGTTCGTGTACATCAACAAGTGTAAAAGGTAGGAACATTGCTTCTGCATGGACCATTGGGTCGTTCACACATGCAGTAACGCGTATGTCCACATTTCTCACCCTGATGCCTGCTGGCCAGATGGCCTAGGCCGTCACCCAGCAAATAAAAACAGAAGGAAAACTCAACCCTCCAGCCCTGATTTTTAAGATGGCAGAGGACTTGTAGACTCTTTTTGTCCTGTGGGTCTCCCATAGGAGGAGTTGGGATGGGAATGCAGGAGTGAGGCAGTGGTGTTCACCTTCACAGACTTTGCTTTGCTCCAAACATTTTTTTAATTGTAGGAAACACATTAATAAGTAATAATGACCATAGATATGATTACCTTGCAATTCACCAGCTCTGACTACCTGTCCTATAGTATGATTATGAAATGCAAACTTTCCCTGTACCCTCTAAAGTAAGTACCATGAAAAATATATATGGCATAATTTTATTGATTTTGCAGATTTTTACAAAATTAGTAGTGTTATTAAATAATAAAGGGCCAAACTGTGCACTTAATGACTGTCGTAGAAATAAAGTGAAATCTTTGGCAAAGGCTGCTCTGGAGATATTAAGAGAAGAAGTGACTGTAATAACTGTTGGAGTAAATTTGAGGAATTCCGGTTGATGGGAACCTATCTTTTCCATTACAGGAAAAGGAAGATAATTTTGAATCTGTTCAGCTGAAATCTTCAAGATCCCAGAATATATGAAGAATTAATGCTGCCTTCACAGAAACAAACCTAATTTCTATTTTTACAGGACCATATTTTAAACATATTCTGGCACACATTGTAGTGGTGATCTTGGTGAGAAATGCTTGGCCATTTAGGAGGAAAGAAGACAGGAAGCAAACCAGAAAAGTGGACTGCCTTACCATGTGATTGAGTACCTTGCCAAAAAAGAAAGCAGACGCTTGGATTCCATACTGGGAATGAAATTCAACTCAGGAAGAGATATACATACTGCAAATAACATGAATTTTCTTGCATTCACCTGGGCACCGCTCAGGCATGCCATATGATTTATAGGTACCTTTCATTTCCTATCACTCCTTCTACGCATATTCATAAGAAATGATTTTCAGAGAGGCCTGAAACCTCCTGCAAAGGTTGTGTATTGTCCTTTAGTAGCATAACTATGAGTCTCTCTTAAAATCAAAATTGTGAATGGTACTCGGAATGAGCCTCAGGTGAGTTTTGAACTTTGGAAAATACTTTTGATTTTAATGCTTTGAAGGGCTGGATGGTCTGTGTTGGCCTCTAATACAAGAGGCATGGTGTTGCACCTGCAAGTTGAACCCATTCTGATGCTTAAGTCATGACCATCAGGGTTGGGGTAAAACCTGGTGCTATTAAATTTAAATGTGTTAACTGCTGTTGTATGAATTGTAGGTCTGGGCCCATGAGTTTATAGGCAGTAGCAGGCTCAAACTCTATAATGAGAAGGAAAGTGATACCTACAGTGCAAGTTGCACTTGTCCATCTCTGTGGAAGCTTGTCCTTTCAAGAGAGGTCATTGGCAGTTTCAGTAGCCTCCCTTGGGCTACCAATATATCACCTTTCCCTGGGTCGCAAAGCAAATAAGCCTGAACTCTGGAGGTAAAGCAAGAATCTCTACTTCTGGAAATCAGGGGTCAGCTTTGTCAGTTGGGAGGCTTATTAGAAATACTCAGCCATCTTTATTCCTAGACCCATGCAAGGAACGAGGACGGATGCCCAGCAGAGCTGAGCATGGGTTACGTACTTGCGCAGCTCAGCATCTAAATGCTTTCTGCTGTCAATGCAAGTACCTGCTTTGGAAGAAGGGCACAAAATGGTGCCTTGAAAGCTGGAGGCTAAGCGGACTTTTTCATAAAATCAGCCACATTATAAGCATGGGATCTTCATAATATCCACTGTAATAATTTCCTGAAATTCCCATTGAGGTCAAACTCAAAGGAATCTGAAATGTCAGCAAAAAATATTTGAGTAAAATTGTGCAAGACTTGTATAGAGCCAGGAGAAAATGAGGAACGATTCTTGTATTGACCTCTGGTCAGACTCATATTTCCATTATAGCAAAATTATGTGAATTGTGGAATGCATCAAAACCAGAAAAGACACATGGGCAGAAATGGTCTTTTTACTATAAGGAATATAGATTTTTGATTTTATATGACTGAGCTAGATATGTCAATAAATAAAAGAGGGCCCACTTTTAAGTAAAATTTAAATTAAACTGAATTTTCTGCACTCTAAATATTTTATTATACTGTACATGTGGACAAAAATTTTATGGAGTTTAGATTTTTTTTTTTCTTTAGGGAAAATTCAGCTCAGTTATTTTATATCTCCAGTCAAAGAACACAGGCTTTACTCTTTTGATGGGAGATACTTCAGGCATCTTAACTGAAGTGGTGTACATTTTTTGTTGTTCTTGAAAAGGCACTTCACTTTCCCAACAAAGATTTTTATGGGGTATTGTTGAATGTATATTAAATACACATTCCTTTTTGTATATTTTGTACCATTGCACACTTCTTATTGTACATTGTATTTGTTGTCATGATGTCATTTATATATGGTTGTCAAAGATGATATGCTCATGGAGTAAATGGTTATGGCTTTGGGATTTCACTTCTCGGATCTTTTATGAAGAGGGTTTTTATGTTGTTGATTTTTATTCAGCTAGTGTGCTGTAGCATCAAAGATATATATCTGATGGGCATTCATAAAATAAAGTGAAAATATATTTGAAATTTTGGACTTGAGATGTTTGGTGGAACTGCAGCCTTTCCTGAACATTGCAGGTCTGCAGTGGTGGCTAGAGCTTTTCACTGCCATCAAATTGTCTACATCTCCTTTAATTTTTTCCCTTCTCTCTCCATATGTTTTCCAAGCCATAATTATAGTTCGTTCTCCAGAACATCATTTCTTCTTTCATCACTGGACTCATATCTCTGTAACATCAAAATGCCTTAATTTTTATGAACTATATTTAATTTGACTTAATACCACAAAGGGTTTGTTTGGTTCCCTTCTCTTTCCCTTTTATTTTCCAAATAAAGTGGAGAGTGGAAATTTTTTTGTCAGCTCTGACAGACTTTGCTCTATGACCCTTCTCAGCTCTGCTTCCAAATGGTTTGTCATGATATTGTTGAAAATTCTTCCAGGCAATCTAATAGCATATCTGGTGCAGTGCTAACGTAGAGGGATACAAAGCAATACTGTAGGCTTTATTTGCCTTAAAATAAGAAAACTGCATTTTCCAACAATTAAGCAGGTTAAAACTGGCATATTTTAGCTGACTTCTGCTATTCTTTTCTTTCTGTTAAAGATATAATAGAGAAGGGAAGTTTCAATTTTCCCATAAGAGGCAAATTTTGGAAGCCTTTAACACTTCATTAAGAAATCAGCTGTCTGTGACCTCTTCTAGTACTCTGCCAAAATATACTTACAGCAACCTTCCCCTTTTCTCCCAGATGGAATCACATCAGAAACTGTTATTTGATGCCATAAAACAATGTGAATCAGTCTGTTATGTGTTCAGTTGATTAAACGGAATGCATTTTATTGCTGCATTTGCATGCTTTTCTTTGAAATCTGGAGTCAAGCAGCTGAATCTCTTTGAGGATTAAGCACATTTTAGTGGTGTCTCTGTATAAATTTCTGGCAAATTAGCAGAATGTTATTGTCTCAGCTTTGACAGTGCTTGCTAGGGGGCAAATGTGCAAAGAGTGTATTATATCTTGGCTCCGATTATGTTGTTTGATGTTTGTAATATATAATACGATTGACTAAGAGTCTAGGTTTGGGGAAAATTAAGTGTCTTAGAGCCACAATGGGAAGTTACTGAGTAGCTTCAAGGAGCTGTCATCTTTGTTCAAAGAAAGGATTTGACTATTTGCTCTTGAAAAACAGGTTCTGGGACTCTTTTTTAGTAAAGGGGAAAGTTTGCAGGTTTTGGTTTGTCTGTCCTGCCAGAGCCAGTAGTACCCATAAAATCGAGATACTTAATTATAATCAGACTAGATAGCAGCAGATGTTGCCATTTAGGGGCCAGTGGTTGTTGACTCATCTCCAGCAGTGGCCAACACAAATGCTTCAATGTAAGAGTAAAAGCAGCTACAGTTGGTGCTGACATGCCAATGGGGATGACATTTCTTCCTAAGCAAGGAATGCTGCTGGTTGGTCCGTATCATGAAGCATGGAGGCCTTAAATAGCTATTCTAGGTAACGTAACAGGGAATAATAACCTCAAGAGAAATCTTGGGAGGTTCTGCTTATTTTTGGTGGTGTTCTCTCTTACTCTTTCCCTTTGTACACTTCTTTCACTGAATCCCCTTGTTTTTATTTCTCGCTGCTTTTGGATGCTTGTGAACTGTGCTTCTTTGGCAAGCATGTAAGGAGATAGGAACAGAAATAAAAGGAGGTCGGGCTCATCCTAAAATATACACTGTGTGTCACGACGTATGGTGACATCTGCAGTCACCTGGTAGGGTGAGCCCACACTGAATACGTGCAGCAGGAACACGGGAGACATGAGAATTGAGTTGATCATAAGCTGCCACTATGTTTTGGTTATTTCTCTGGATGTATAGAGTTGGACCTCATCAGAAAGAAAAGTCTAAGGTCGCATGTACTGTGAGGCTGGTGCTCTAACAGCACCTAAAAGCCAAAGCAAGGTTGTGTGGATGTGTGTTTACTTGAATAAAAGACATGCAAGAGCGACCTCTGAGAGTTTTGGCATTATATACAGTCCATTCCTGTCCTTGCTTCCTTCCATATTTAAAAAGTCACTCTCCTTAGGGGTAACATGCTCTGTTTTCCAGCTGGTTGTAGGCAGTGGTAAAGTTGTTATATCCGGCTTGCCATTGTTGTCTCTAGAGGAGGGGCCGGTGTGTGTAGGGAAGTGGCACTGGTGGGGAGAGAGAAGCCCCTTCCTGACCCTACCATTTCCTTAGAGGCAGGAGAAGTGAGAAGGTTGGCGCTCCAGGTCTCCCCCCATCCCCTTCTTCCTACCCATCCCCTTCCTATTGCAAAACCAGTCCAGCCTGGCCTTGGCCTCTTTTCTTCTTGCAGTGACAAAACTCAACTTTGCCTATGTTGCTGAGAAGCTTTGAGGTGGCTCTGGATAAACACCTTCTGCCTTTCATCTTGCAGACTGCAAGCATTAACGAGTAGGCAATGACATCATGGACATCAGACTGCGTTTGGTGATGAGTTAAGGGTTTGTTTTGGTCTCCCTTACTCTAAGTGTACTAACTGGGTGAAGGATTACAGTGGAAACCTCTTTAACCAGAGCTGAGATTTCTGGGTGGAGCCAGGATATTTTGAACATTTTTTGTTGATTTGGGGGATTTGTTTTGGTCGGGTAGAACACGATTTTTTTGAATAGGTTTTGATCATTTTCCAATTTGAAAAGGGAATTCCTTTTGAAATTTCTTTGGCTATGATTGAAGCCTGTTGTCTTCAATTAATTCAGGAGAAACAATCACTTGAAGACAAAATAAAATGTTTTGTTTTACCACACTAGATTTTGGTTTTGCTTTCAAACTTCACTCAAGACTTAAAAAAGAAACACCTCTCCTACAAAAAAAAACCCAAAACCAAGAACAAAGACAAAAAAAGCCCCAAACCTTGTTTCCTTCAGATTGACCTGCGATGATTTTTTTGCGTCTTATCTTTCTGCTCAGGCAATAAGTAAAAAGTGATCAGTTTTTCACAAACCTTTCTGCACTCGTGATTTGTATCAAAGAGCTAAGGTACTCTTAAGTTATGGCTTCTGAATGAAAAATTAAACTTTTTTGCAGCCTCCAATAAGGCACCGTAGACACTGGGTTAAGCCTTGCTCTCATCCCCAGCATTTCCCCCTGGTTGGCTGTGTGCAGGGCTCAGAGCAGTGTGACGACTCTTCAGGCTCACAGCCAAGGTACTTGGGATTCCCCTCCACCATGCAAGGAACTGTGACAGGACTCACTGTGCTTTGAGGTGAATTACTCAAATCTTTATATGTGATGGGAGCAATAAAGAGACCAGAAGAGGTTTATACTCTAAAGCCAAATTTTATACAAATGGGAACAAAACCTATAAACTGTTTTAAATAGAGAAACTAAAAAGATGTTGTGAGCCAACAGAAAAAAAAAAAATTTCCTTTCTCAAGAGATTTCCATGCCAGTATGGTGTGCAAAGCCTCTGCCAGACCTTGACATTTTCCTTTTTTTTTTTTTGCTGTGTTTTGAAACTGGATTACTCAAATCATCAGGCAATACCACACAATCTGCATCCCTGGACATCCAACAGAAAGTAGTGAAAATCTTTCAAGAGAAAACCAAATAAAGTACAAGAATGTCGGGAATGTTTGGTGGGGCTGGAACTCCAGAGCTCCACGTGGGGCTTTTTTGTATGAAAAACCCACATGCAAGTGGCTTTCAAACCACCTAAGTATTCATAATGTGTTCAGACACAGATATTGGGTCATTTTCTCAATAGTGTTATCAAAATGAATGAAAACTCTGGGACAGTAAGGTCCTCACCTGCTATAAATTAGCTTCAGCGATGCCAATTTAGATTCTAGGGTTGGAATTCATCTGACACAATGCCTTTATTTTCATTGCAAACTTTGTGATCTGAGCAAGCTGTGCTAGCCTTTATTTGGAGAGATTCATCTCAGCCTAAAGTAGCAGTCTGAGATAAGGCAGGGGAATTGTGCCTACTTCCCTCCACTGAGTACAAAGGGAGAAGGTGTTGACAATCTCATATGTAGCTATTCATACTGTAGACAATGAATATTAGGTGAAGTGGATTTGACCCTGATTGTTGCTTTCCATGAAAATTGAGAAGAAATTCTCGTTGGCTTAGGCATTTTTAAGAGCTCCGTAAAGATAATGTAGATACAGAGACATCAGCATTATGGTCAGATATTCTGACCTTTTGCCATACTGTGAACAGCCTCTTAATCCACAAAAGAGCGTACAAAAGTCAAATGAATGTAGCTACCCAACTTGAGATGCTTTAAGGGGTCTTGATTTAGAAAGCAAGACTCCCAACCTGTCAAAACTTGCCCCCTGTGCCGTGCATCAAGGTGGGAACCAAGCGTGAAACATTAGGCACTCCAGAGCTTGTGGAGAGAAAGAAGCTGAATACAGAGCTCTGTACGTAATGTGGCCTGCGCAATGCCTATTTTGGGGAAAGTCACAGGGATTTCTGTATTAGACAGCTCCATGATGCAGAGGCTTAAATGGCTGCCTGTGTAGCCAGTCACAGAAGTGTTGCCATCAAGAGGTCTTTGCTGGTGGACGTGTGGATGTGCAGAAAAATTAGACGTCTATCTGTGAGCAGGAATTTTAAGAACCTGCATCTTTAACGTTTGCATTCATAATAACAGCTACTTCCTCTGCCTGTTCAGCCCTAAGGACTTGCACCTTTCCAGAAATATGTAAAAACATCTGCAAGTGCAGGAGAACTGGTCTCCACAGAACGTGTACATCCAGCGGTATGTGTCTGTAGTGTCTGCCTTTCAAGCCTCAGTGGTGTTGCCTTTGAAGTCAATGAGAATTTTGCTATTGACCTCAGCTGGAATGAGATCAACGGGAACAAGCCCTTAGGTAAATATGCCCAGACACATTAATCAAAGGTGTGTTTGTTTCCTTAATGACTTTTTGGACCCGGCAGAAGGGAGGTTTTCAGATCGTTTCAATAGAGTGAGGGCGGCTTTAAGAGTGCAGTTATAAAGGCCAGACTTTAAAGGTATTTTGCAATTGTCTAAGTAGCCGGCTATGTGTGTCTTCAATTGTTTGGTTTGAATGCAAAGGTCACCCCAGAGACGTGTGTAAATGTCTCCTGGATGTCTCTCTCTTGACTTTTTTTGGTCTCTCTTTCTGTGGTGCTCCAACTACCTTTCACAGCACTGTTGATGCAGCCAAACTGAACAAGCTTTGTTTTGGCTGGAGGTATAAAACAGTCTTAGCTAATTTTCTGACAGATTTTCTTCCATCTCTTTGCCAACCCAATCTAAAATCTCTTTGGTTTTTATACGCTACCAATCTATTGTGTGCATGACAGCATTAGGTCATGCCAAATGAGTGAACCAGCGATCAAAGATTTTTTGCTAATATCTCATTGAGATGCAATTAGACATTTTCACTTTTGAAAATTACCCTACATTTTAATAACAAAATGAGCACTTCAGATGCTTTAATAATGTGCATTTTTTTTAAGGAGAGGGAATTTATACTTGACCCTGACAAAGCATTCATCGTAAGCACATTCTGTGTGATATGGATTTTGTAACACAGCCACAGACCCATACACAGATACGTGTGTACACACACTAGTACTGCAAACTTTTTATTGTTTTTACCTATCCGGGTGTTTAGGGAAATGTAGTGACCTTGAGGGAGGAAGAAACAAAAATGAAACCATGCTGAAAAACTTTTATCTTTTTATTATTGGTGCCTTTACATTAATACTGCTGTTTTGTGCTGAGAAAACCAATCTGTTACACGTAAGGTAACTGTAATATACAACATATAAATGCAGTCTAAGTTAATTACAACAAGGAGCTACAAAAAAATTTTGTAGGAAAGAAGTAACCTAACATTGCAACTGTGCTTGCAACAAATCACTCCCTTACTGCAGGACTATGCACATTGTGAACCATGGTTATTTACATGTCCCTTACAACCGTTAACAACAGAAGGGCTAAAATCAGTCTAAAAAGTTCCAGAACATCACTATATACTGTACAATCCTCAAAAATAATTTATTACACTGTTTCTAAAAAAAGGTACTAGTGTTGTTTTGATTTCTTTTGTTTTCTGGTGTTTTCCGGAGTGCACAACATGTGCAAAATTTTGCCTAACAGTCTAAAAACTCAAGAACTGAACTGCAAGTCACAATCACAGAGATGAAGTGGTGGAGTCCAGAACTTCCCTTCCGTTGCAGACGGTCGGTACGTACATACTAGCAGATGCTGAAAGAGAAAGAGAGGGGAAAATCAACTGATTTCAGGGCAGCAAAAAATTACAACATACAGGATTAGAATTTATGTTGATCTGGACCATCTCATCCAATTTAACCAGGATGCCCAATGAAAAGTCACTGTACGTGACTGTGTCAGCAGTGGAACTGATGGAGGTACTGCTTGCACCTCTACAAGGCAATTCAGATTTGAGGCTGAAGCATCCTCTGGAGGAACCTGATTTCTCTTTACTGACCTTTGAGAGTGCTTAGGGTGACTAAGATTCCCGGGAAGTGTCTGAATAAAATACATGAATTTTTTTGATGATTCTGGGCCAGAATTCTGGGTCTTGCTTCATAGCACTTTGCATGATAGTGTGAATTAATATAGCTAGAGTGGTGCTAAGATATCCCTGTAGAATAAAAAGTGAACCTTTGGACTTTTCATGTTTTATTGGCAAGAAATGCTAAGGTCTGATCTTTTGAGCTTTCACATAATTGGAATGGACATTCCTGAAATAAAATATATACATTTTTATATCCAGGAGAGACTCCACCTCTGCATATTAGGACTGTGTGTTGATCTACTTTTTAACTAAAAACCCAAGAATTCCATGTACATGTTGGATGGAGTGAAGAAATTTTTGAATAACTGAATTTGAAAGCAAGGTTATTTCTCACCTAATCCCAGAGTATTTTCTGACCATAATACCCTTCATTTCTAGGAGCTCTGGATCAGGATTCAATACGCATCCAGAGGTAAGGGGCAGATTCTGATACCCTTATCTACATTGCCTAATATTTTATACAACAGGTTTTCATTGCTTCCGTGATATAAGACGACAATTGAATCTGAGTATCAGAATCTGTTTCTAAATGTATTCGTGTTTTGACGGTTGGATATATTACCATTCTGCTAAAGCCTTGTGGATTTTAATTTAAAAGCAAACTGGTTTGTCCATCTTTGTTAAAATTATCCATTGGGCATCAGTAATGTGTTTTCAGATACTCTGTGACATCTCTGCTCGTGGCACTATAAAGCCATTTTTTGAAAGATACATTAGGTTAATGATAACAGTGACCCAGAGAAATGTGATGCCTTCATCAAAGAAAACACACGGCAAGCAATGACTTAGTAAACTCAATCATCCAGTGTAAAAAGCAATTTATGCAGCTGACAAGGGCATGCTCAGTCTTCCAAAACTGGTGCTGGCTACAGTCTCAGCTGCAGACTGGTTCTCTAAAGATGCTCAGCATCATTTTCAGAACAAATCATTCTTTCTTCAAATTAGCTACTATTTCTAATTCTTTAATTGACTGAATAAATATAAATGGAAAACAGAACTGCTTTAGCAAGAGAAATTTAGAGGCACCTATTGGACTAACCTACTACTTAGAGGGCAGGACATATTTCTGATAAACAGGTGAGCCAAGAATGAGCCCCTGCTCTGAATTAGGTAGATGGAGTTTGATCTCACACGGCCTGGATATGTGTTGAAAACAGTCATTTGTAGGTAAAAAGGCACAGGGCATCACGTCTATGATTTTGTGAAAATTAACTATTGGGTTTTGTAGTCAGTTTTTAACTGGGTATAATATGGCAGCACATTGACCTGAAACTTTTATTATTGTTGTTATTTTTATTTCTACTTATTGTTGGCAAATAGAAAAATCAGTACTGCTTAGGGGACCTGATTCAAATCCCTGTTCTATTGCAGTATGACTACAGGCAAAAGCATTTTGTTTCTGTGAATATCAGTCAGCCACCCAGAACTTTTTTAGCTTCGGAGTTTTTTTGAAGTCCAACACATTGAATAGCTCAAATACTATGGTAACTGGGTCAGGAGGATGTCAAAGTTGGACAGAGAAATATGGTGTTAGGCGAGAAACAAGTGGCTTTGTCTTTTGAGTTCCCAGGCTTCCTCCACAGCACATATCTCTCTTGTAGTGCTGGGACGCAGTTATTAACTCTGCCAGGTGTAGTAAAGTGTTCACACTGAGTATCCAGCTCTCTGTGAGACTGAATAAAAGATCTTGTTTTTCCTTACAGACCTCAGCAATGTTAATTGCTGGCCCTGCAGGGTTCTGAGTTTCACGTTGTGTCTTATAGCAGCAGCCAAGGGGTTTCCTGAAATATGGCTGGACCTGCTAGAGACACTTCACCGCCTTTTTGTCTTGTGTTGAGGCCAAGGAAAAATGTGTGACGTGACCAGAAGTCTTGATTTGGCTGCAATTCACGCTTTTGATCTCCTCTTTCCTGGCAGTCCCTCATTTTGCTTTGGTGATCCAAGGGAAAGAACCAGAAAGCAAGAGCCCAGCACTGCTGTGGGCACCTTGCAGCATGCCTACATAGCCAGGAACAGGCTTTCTGCCTGCCACTTCCTCCACTCATGCTCACAGCTGGACAACTGTGAGTTAATTATGTATAAAAGCCATATATCAGGGCTAGTTTGGAGCAAGGGCTGGGAAAACAAATTCTGGGAGAGCAAATTTACCAGCCTGGCTATCAACAGTAGCTTCAGTTCTTTTTCTGACCCCTGTGGAGGACACCTGGAGGAGCTCAAGTCTGTGTGCTGCTCTCCATGTGGACATAACTTGGATGAATGACACCTTGTGGGTGTAAAAGCTCAGCCTGGATCATATAGGTGCTTAAATCAGTTCTGAGCTCTCTGGGAAGTTTTATGAATGCTGACTTCCTACCTTATGGGAATACCTCTGCCAAGCCCATAAAACAGGCCACAGGAAAACTGGGGAACATCCCAATGGGGGAAACACTGCAGGGGAAGCAGAACTTATGCAGCACTCTGCCAAATATGAATTTTCAGATTCAAATAAATGTGCATGGATATATAAGTTTCAAAATATGTTGTATACCTAGGTACACATATATCCTGCCTCTCTTCAGCTTAAATCTATATTCTTTTGTAGTCCAGACTTCAGCTGTCAAAATGATCAAAGCTCAGTGCCTCTAAAACAAGTTTCCTTGTCCAGTCAAGTATTCACCTCTATTTGCTTTCTGCAGAGCATGCAGCAAAGAAGAGGAGCTGTATTCAGGTGACTACATGACATGCTCAATTTAGCTCTCACGACCACTACCTCACTGCAGCTTGTATGGTTGACCATTGACTTGGGCCCTCCCTCCACTGCTCAGTTTAGGGATGTAGTTGCGATACACATTTAGAGCTAACACTTAACACTACCCGAGAGCATCATGAGTGTCACTTACCTTTTCTCATAGTGTTTGACCAGTTTTCATGGTTCAAGGAACTGTGTTAAAAACTGTCCGTGAGTCACTTGCTGTTCATGACTCACTATGCTCATGGCATTAATAATGGATGATGGAGTGAAGAGGTGGTGGCAGCCCTGAGATGCAATGGAGGTGGGAATCCATGGAGATAGGAAACACACTGCCCATTCGAGCAGCTTGTGTACTCCTGTCCCCTGAAGCTCTGATAATGAACAAAAATTGGCTTTTCGGATGTTGCTGTTACTAGAAAGCCCTGGAGCTAATTTTGATTGGTCTCATATTAAGCAGTTTCTGACTGATGAAAACATCATCAAGACCAAAATAAAAACAAGCTGACAGCCCTGGGACTGATGAGAGGAATACTTTAGACATGGATTAGAACCAGTTTGGATTACAACCTTTTTGGAAGTTTATAAATGACAAAACAGTTAAAAAAGGAAAGAAAATTTATTTAAAATCATTTACAAATAAATGGAAAGGAGTAAGGGAAAATTTTCCTTCTTAAAAATATTGGCACTGTGATAGTGAATTCTCAGTGTTATTTTCCCATATAATTGTCCAAGATGGAAACTACAGGGCTTTTTCCATTGTATATGATGGACATTTTAGTCCTACTTCCAGGTCCATGTCTTGCCATGGTCCGAAAAGAGGAACAAAGACGAGCAGCCCTTATTCAGCTGGGTGTAAGCAGGAAAAGTAAATGACTGCGGCCACCTTTCTAAACAATGAAGTAGCAAGAGATTGTAAGTCTGGATTTTTATGCTTTCCTTAATGTCTTAGAGCTATGCATAAACCTGGAAAGCAGGCTTTTAATGTAAAGATGAGTACTGAGGATGTCTTTCAGTTGCGTGCATGCTTGCGCACACACATGTATTATCCAGCCGTTAAAATAAAAATATCAAATTCCAAAATACAATCCTGTACAAAAATATGCATGAATCAAAACGGTTTCTGACTAAGCTTATTCTGTAGTATGAGAGAATTAAAAAACTTGGAAAGACCACTTACACAAAATTCGTAAGGGATGAAAATAATCTCATGGGACTTACCATTTCATCAAGGGACCAAGTTTCTAAAGGTTATTGAGAATCCACTGGTCTTGCAAATCCAGCCCTTTTGGGAGTGCTCAGCACTTTGGGCACTTAGGGCCATCTCATCTCTCTTGGTTTAAGTTTTCCAAAACGGCAGGAGATTTTGGTTTCTGGTATTAGGGCTGGATGCAATCCTGACTCTGATGAGATGGTGGACAAGTAGAGCCATATGGCTGCTCTCTTGTTAAGGGACCATGGGCATTCACGCAGAGTATGGTTTGGGGTGGGAGAGCCAGATGGCTGGGACCCCTTTACCCTCTAATCCCTGCCAATGTGATACACCACAGGGTCCCAAGTTCCTTCCATGTTGTGTCTGAAACCTGAAGTGCCAAAGATTTCTAGCCAATTTTGAAATTTATGTCATACTCAAAAACCTGAGGCTAGGTTAGTGTGAACTTGCCGGCAAGCCTTGTTCTGTGTCCCCCCTTTGTTTCTTATTCCTCGCCTCTCTCTAGTTGTAGTGTGCTTTTTCAATTAGCTTTCCAGGTTCAACATGTGTCTGCAGAGCTCCATGAACAAGGTGCTGTGTGCTCCCATCTTTGACTAGTTAAGCTTGACAAGGAAAAAAAAATCCAAACATACAAGCAACCTATTTTTTTTTTTTTAATCCAAAAAAATCTCTGAGCAACTCACCCAGAAGAGGAGTGATAGCCTCAAATCAAAATCACAGATGTGAATCTGCTTGGGATGAAGAGACTGAAGGTGAGGGAAAGGAGGGAGGCAGAGCAGATGAGCTGTCCTTGCAACAGAGCACTGATTGCTTCTCCTGGCTGTGGCACTTACAAAGGGTATTGCTCAATGCTCAGCATACAGATACAGTTTATGGTATCCCTTGTATGCGTTTGCTGCAGGCTTGGAGCCTTGCCTTATAATGCGGGTGACAAGAGCCATTGAGAACATGCTGCATTGTGGCCCAGGTCCTGTCGGCATGTCGTTTTGACAGGAATACTCCAGGGCAATCTGTTCCTGTCACTGCTGTGAGAGTGACAGTGAGCGACGGGCTCTACTTGCTTTGTGCAGTGGGATGGAGTCAGAGCCTGCCGAAAGCTTTCTGCTGACTTCAGTGAGCTTCAGAGCAGGCTCTGAGCCGATTCCCATGGGAGGGGGATGAGTTTTTCTCTCCAGACACAAATGAAGTGATCCTTCCATGGGGTACACAGCCCAGACTATAAAGGTCTTTGTGTTGCTGGTAAAAAACCCATCTTTTTTTTGTCTTTACCCAAATTCCCCGCAGCCCCACATCCGTACAGAAAGGTGGCAGATTTTTTACTTACACTGGGAGTAAGTGGTCCCGGTCCCACTGACACTGAACCTGTTGAGATGGAGTCTGTGAGTGACCACATTCTTCTGGGGCTGGAAGAGGATGATGTGCACCTTGGGTGCGAACAAGCAGCCCAGCACAACAAAGCCGCTCAGACTCACAGAGATGCACATGGTGGTGGTTTGCACCTAGGAGAGAGTGGGCGCAAAGCACTGTGTTTCAATATGGAAAGCTCTGAAATGCAGAATATTAGAAGCATTATCATACAACAGTAGGAACCAGAGTCCTGGGGGTTTGCGCTGGTACAGGCTGGCTTGAACATCTGTCGCATCCTTATCTTCCACAATCCTAGGATCATATGAATGAGGTGCATGGTGCTGATAGTGCCCTGTGTCTCTGCATATCAGGGGGAGCTTGACTGAGTGTGTTCTCCCTCAGTTTAGTGAAGGAAGGGTAGTTCTGCTCTCTTTCTCTCATCCTCCATGTCCTTGATTCCTAAATTGATGAGGAAGTTCTCTGTAATGCCTGTCAGGCAACAACTGGGCAAAGCTGGCTGCAGTGGAAACCGGCTTGCATATACCATGCTTTATGTGAAATTACGTTAGATGCCTCATACAAAGCTTCTACCTGAAAACCAGTTTAGCTTCCAGCCTCAGCCCTAACCAGCAAACTTGAACAATCCCTTGCAGGAACATAGGTGTGATTTGGAGTAAACATAAGAGCTGGTGACTTTTGTCAGGCTGGGCCTGAAAGGAGCCCTGACTTTGAGACATAAGTTTTTGCGCTCAGAAATGAATTGTTTGTAAGGCTGCAGGATTTTAGAGTAGTTGCCTTGGGGCATTTGTTAGTGTAACTTTGCTGGCACTGTCTATCTTTCTTCCTTTTTGTTCAATGGTATAACTAGGTGCCAGTTTACTACCTCATTTTCAGTTTATATTCTTTTCTTCCAAACAGATTCCTTAATTAAGTTGTTGAATTAAACTGCTTTAAACTCTACTGCTTAATTTGAATGATTATACATCCATGGCTCATTTTTCCTTAGTTACACTCCTGCAGTCCTTGGAGCTTAGCCTTCTTCCATGGGAATGCTTCTGATAGCTCCTCGTCAGAAATAATTGGTGCAAAAAGAAAAATAGAGTAGGGAATGGACTTTGGTGCTTTATATATATGTACAGAGTACCAAATGCTTTGTCAGCAGTGAGTATAATTTATGTGGTCATATAATAATCACTCTTTACTCAAGGTATATGTGGCAAGCACCATGAAAAGCAGCTCAGCTCTCACAAGGGTGAGTGAACATGGAAGACCTTACAGGGGCATCATGAGAAAGGGATGCCTTAGTGTTTCCAGCTGCGCTTTCTCCTTTACTTCTCTGCATTTGGCCCACAGAGCTCTGCAGTCAGTTCTGGCTGGGTCTTGGACTGGTAAAACAGGACTGGGAGTTTTCTTATAAAACAAGAATAAATGAAGGTAGTAGTTTCAAGGTAAGTTCTCTTCGCTAACAAAGCCCTCCTCTTCCCCAGCCTGCTCTGCTAGGGTTTGTGCCTCCCGGAGCAGCTCAGGTGTGCTGACACAATTATGCACTTGATCAATGACATGATTTGGGTTAAAAATAGCCCCATCCCACAGACTTCCTTTTAACCCAGGTAAGTTCAGTGGTTTAGTGTGTAAGCCAGCCTCACAGACACCGGTGTGCTGGCAGAATGGAGGCAATCCTGTTAGACCAGGCAGGAACGGCTGGCAGGGTGGGCGAGGTCCTTGAGCCAGAATTACCCCTAAAGAAAATGCAGGGAGAAACTGTCTAAACAGTAGGAACTTTGGACACCTGATTTCATTATAACCAGTTTAACACCCAGACTTTTCCCTTCCTGTGTTATTGCTGCATTTCTTAAGCTTTTGTCTAAGGTGATCATGTTGAAAATTCCCTTAAAAGTGCTAGATATTGGGGCTGCTGTGAATTTATGTTACGTGTACTTATTTAATCATATCAGGTTTCACTGTATCTTTGATTCTGAAATCAATGTGGATCTCTGCATGAAAATCAATGGCATCAGAGAAATCTATCTTTTCCAGGAACTCTCCTTTAAATTTTTGACAGTGCAGCTAACACAGTCAGCCACCAAACGCAGCAGTTTGCAGAGCAGTTTCTGGCCTCTGCTTTGGGATCTTCTAGACCTTCTGGGAACAACTTCTGGGATCATTGGAGGACTCTTGGAAACACTTCAAGGAATGTCAGGGTGCCTTGCTGCAGCTGGGAGAGGATTGCTGGAGGAAACTGTGACTTCTAGCAACCTCCGTCAGCTCCTAAGGAGCTCTGTCAGCTGTCTTTGACCAGCTTGGAGCTTTTGTCTGAGCTGACTCTTGGTTGGGTAAGGTTGGGCACTCTTGTTGCAGGTGCTGGGAAGAGGCCTCTGTAGGTGCTGGGCTGCTAACGGGTTCAGCAGCGTGCAGAAATGTGCACAGAAGAGGGCTAGAAACTTTGCTGAAGGCTGTGTTTGTGAGCAGAACAAGGGGGATGCCACAGAGCACAGTCCCCTGCACCCACAGGGGCAACTATCCCTGGCATATCAGGATTGACCAAGACTGAGGTCCCAAGGGAGGATGCAGCTCTGCAGCTTTGGGGCTGCAGGGATGCCTGAGGTCTCTCATGGGGGCTGTGGGAGTTGTTCTTTTCTGCAGGAAATGTGAAGGATTTCTCTTGCCAAGTTAAGGAGCTATGGGAGGAGGTCAGCAGACTTTGCAGCATCAAACATGATGAGAAAAAGGTGGACTGGATCTTCTCTGACACTCTGCAGGTACAAGAGCCTGGCCTGTACTAGAGAAGAACCAGGCAGCCTATGTTTGTTGAGTTGGGAAATGGAGACTCCCATGATGATGAAGGCTGGAAGTTTGTGACTTTTGGCAGCAGGCAGATGGCTTCTGCTCTACTTACAGATCTGCAGTTACAGCATAGGTCAGTACCCTGGTAGCAGAGCAAGGAGAAGGAGTTGCAGTCTGTGTGAGAGAGCCGCAGGAGTGAATGGAGCTCTGCCCAGCTCTTGAGCCAGCTGATAGATTATGGGTCAGGATTAGCAGGCAGACCACAGTGGACAACATTGTGGTGGGTGTCTGCTATAGACCACATAATCAGGAAGAAGTAGAAGAGGCATTTTTCAGACAACTGGAAGAAGTCTCTTGTTTGCAGGCCCTGGTCTTCTTGGGGCTGTTCAACCACCCTGATACCCGCTGGAGGGGTAACACAGCAGGGCAGAGGCAATGCAGGAGGTTTTTGGAGCACACTGAGGTCAACTTCCTAAAACAGGTGATGATGAAACTGTTGAAGGAAGACGTTCCACATGATCTCATACTTACAAACAAGCAAGAACTTCTTAGGAATGTGACAGGCAGGGAAAGCTTTGGCTGCCGTAACCAGCAAATGGTGGAATTCAGGATCCCAAGAGGAAGTAGCAAGGCAAAAAGCAGGATTGCCACCCTGCAGAGCACGTTGACTTGGTTAGGCATCTTCTTGGAAGAATACCATGGGATACAGCCCTGGAGAGAAGAGGGATCCAGGAGGCCTGGCTGTTTTTCAAGAATCACCACATCCAAGCTTAAGAATGGCCCATCCCAATGGGCAGGAAATCAAGTAAATGTGGCAGGAGGCTTGCATGGATGAGCAATGACTGCCAATTGTCAGTATGGATTTACACAGGGGACATTATGCTTAACCAACCTGATAGACTTCTACAGTGAAATGGCTGGCTTGGTGGATGATGAGAGAGTATTTAATATTATTTATTTTGTCTTTAGTAAGGCTTTTAACACTGTCTTACATAACATCCTCATTGACAAGCTGATGAAGTACAGACTAGATAAGTGGACAGTGAGGTGGACTGAAAATGGGCTGAACTGCTGGGCTCAAAGGATTGAGAGCAGTGGCACAAAGTCCAGCCAGAGGCCAGTCACTACTTGTTCCAGGGATTGATACTAGGACCAATGCAGCTTAACACCTTCATTAACAAATTAAATGCTAGGACTGAGTGAACCCTCAATAAGTTTGAAGATGATACAGAATTGGGAGGAGTTGTTCGTACACTAGATAGCTGTGCTGCCATCCAGAGGTACCTCGACAAGCTGGAGAAGTGGGATGACAGGAACCTCATGAAAAGTTCTGGGTTTTTTCAGTTTAGTTTTTTTTTTTTTTAAAAAAAAAAAAAAAACCCAAACCTCAACAAAGGGAAAAGCAGAGCCCTGCACCTTGGGAGGAACAACCCCAGGCACCAGTACATGCTGGGGGCCACCCAGCTGGAAAGCAGCTTTGCAGAGAAATCCTGGTGGGACAACACATAGACCATGAGCCAGCAATGTGCCCTTGCAGCAAAGAAGGTCAATGGCCTCCTAGGCTGCATTATGCAGACCATTGCCAGCAGGTCAAGGGCAGTGATCCTTCCCCTCTGCTCAGCACTGCTGAGACACGTGGGATGCTGTGCCAAGCTCTGGGGTCACCAGTACAAGAGAGACATGGACATACTGGAGGAAGTGCAGCAAAGGGCCATGGAGATGATTGAGGGACTAGAACAACTGTCATATGAGGAGAGGCTGAGAGAGCTGGGTCTGTTCAGCCTGGAGAAGAGAAGGCTCAGGAGGATCTTATCAGTGCTTATAAGTACCTCATGAGGGGAGAAAAGAAAAAGGAGCCAGACTCTTCCTATTGGTGCGAAGTGACAGGACAAGAGGCCATAGGCACAAACCAAAATACAGGAAATTCTGTTTAAGCATAAGAAAACTATGAAGATTGTCAAACACTGGTACAGGTTGCCCGAAGAGGTTGTGAAGTCTCCATCCTTGGAGATATTCAAAACCTGACTGGACATAGCCCTGAGTAACCTGCTGTAGGTGACCCTGCTTTGAGCAGGGGAGGTTGGACAAGACAATCCCCAAAGGTCCCTTCCAACCTTGGTGATTATGTGAAGACACGTTGTGTGTGGAAAAATACCACAGCTGACATCATGATTGAATCACCAAGAGCTCTACTGTAAACCCTTCCCCCAGAATTGCTTTTGCTGTTAAAATTTATTCGATTCAGGGAGAAGAGAGTGGTCATGCTAATAGAAGCAAGCTTAGTCTAACAGAAAAAAAAGCATGTGTGTATTGGAGGCATGGCTACACCATAAACCCTTATCATAGCAGAGAACACCTTAACCAAATAGCAGGGTTATTTGGTGGGTGAATCTGTAAGACATACAGTAATATGCCATCCCAGCATATCTAACATACTGTCTGGCACCTGTCATACAGGGTTCATACAGGGACACTTCTGCTTCAGTATTGGTAGGGATGTATACTATGTTGAACTACTATTTTTTTTGTTTCTTTAACTACTACAGTGAGGTCAACACCAAATCTTTGGATATATTTCCAGGAGCTCTCCTTTTTTTTTTTTTTTTTCAGAAGGGTGAGTCCTAAGTGATGTTTGTGCTTAATGATAAAATCTCAAGCCAGTCAACATTCATTTTTTTCATTGCTACTATTATGTTTCTAAGGCTGTTTATTGGTGATGCCACCAGTATTGGTCTACATTAGGATGACATAGGTTGACTCAGACTCAACATGTAACACCACATGGGAATTAAATATGGGCTGTTCAAAGGAACCCCAGAAGTGTAGACATCTAGGATAAGATTTTCAAAAAGCTCCTGACATGTCATTAAAGTATCAAAAAAGGTGTTAAAAACATTTTCTGTCAATTTGGTAGGACTCAAGTTGGCTTGTTTGGAACCTTGTATTTAAATTAAATGCCTACGGGTGGTTTTGAAAATCCCACTCAGGAGATAAGGCTGAAAAATGCTGCTTGAGCAATCAAGTCATGGTCCTCTTGATCATTAGTGTCTGTGCTGCCCACTCATGTGACTGTCTGCACTGATATTACCCTCCTTCTGTGTCTGTCTTCCTGATTACTTTGGGTGTCCAGAGCTGTTCCCCAGTGCCTTCCTTAAACTTTTCCTTCATTAGCTTCAATCCATTACTCGCCATTCTAACTTCTCCTGAGACTGAATAACCCCTTTCTCTCTTTTTGTTGCCTTGAAATTGTTTATAGTGTGTGATC
Organism: Fregata magnificens; assembly: GCA_013389945.1. Lineage (NCBI taxonomy): Eukaryota > Metazoa > Chordata > Aves > Suliformes > Fregatidae > Fregata > Fregata magnificens. Next base: position 112,223 of record WAAD01022315.1, read on the forward strand.
ACATCTCCCTGGCTTTACTGTTGTCTAGACTAAATATATTTAGCTCTTTTACTGTCACTCTGCGTGTCTTACTGTGTTGTTTGTTATCTATCCTTGTTTTCTTGAGGTTTTTGGTATCTTTCCTAAGCTGAGAAAAATAGTACTAAATATACTGTTCCAGGGTGGTCACACCAAAAGTATGTTAAATGACATTATTAGCTCCACAGTTTTACATGGTATTTCATGTACATACTACTGGCTATAATACTACCCTAAGTTAGTCTGCTACCTTTCTTCTGGGCAGAAAGTTGAATTAATTCACTGCAAACTGCTGTAAGGGCCAACTCCAGCAGTCATTTCTCACATCATAATAACTGTGAGATTTCCAGTGGAGCCGATCTGAATCGTTTTCTGAGACAATTTCCTTCTGTCCAAAAATATGATCTTATTGAACTTGAAGCTTTGCAACACTATGTGACAATTTAAACAATTTAATGTTTTTTAAGTTTGTTGGTGAAGGCTGACCAATATTTTCTGCTCAGTGAGGTATGTGTTTTATCCCCTACAAAGTGGAGAAAGAATAAAAAGTACTCTATTCAAGCATAACATCTGTTGGAATTCTTTTTTTAAACAACCCTCTTTCACAGGAAATTTTGAAATTTTTTCCTTATCTTTTTTATTTGGAAGAAAATACTATGTTTGAACGGCAGATTCTTTTGCAGAAGTGGACTAGTCAGTTCAGTTTTTAATTTAAGGCCCACTTCCACCAAATAACTCATTACGACTCATTCTAGCTCATGTTCTACTAGGTTTTTCTGTTAGGACTATGAATTCACAGACTGGTGTACCAGTATGAATACTTAATCCATACGCTATGCCTCTATCACAATCAGACTGGTGGTATTAATCCCTTCCAGCTCTAACTGTACACGCTCAGTTTGAAACGAGACCATCTTTCTTAGAAATAAGCTAAAATATGGTAATATGCTTAGGTGGACATTAACATTGAAACAGAACTTGTTTGCAAGGGGTCCAGAGGACAAAAGAAGTGAAAGAAACTTTTAGTGAATGACGACAAGGTCCTTTAAAGGGATGCACATGATTTATGGAAACAGATATCCAAAGACTTACTCTGTAGTCACTGGATGTCACATAAAATATGGGGAGAAAGGCCAGCCAAATGATGCACGTTGTGTACATTGTGAAACCGATAAACTTGGCTTCGTTGAAGTTCTCTGGACATTTCCTTGTTTTGAAGGCATATACAGTGCATAAGACTACGAGGATTACATCATATGTTAAGGAGATTAACATACTGGAATCTTTGACATTGCATTTCAGTATGACAGTCTCTCTCTTCTCAGGAAGAGTGTACCGCCTGGTGCCAGGGGCCTCCAAGATAAGCCACACGGACACCACCACAATCTGTACCAAAATGAGACTCAGGCAGATGAAGACCTGAGAGCTGGGGCTGATGAACTTAGGCCTTTGAGCACCATTCTTTACACCATCAAATATTCTGGCTATACAGTTTGTTTTTGTCAGAAGGGCAGAGTAGCAGACAGCAAAGGAACTTCCTAGCCCCAAACGACGCAGGGTGCAGATAGCTGGAGAAGGCTTGGCTATGAAGAAGAAAGTCATGCTGTAAGAGAGGAAGACCCCAAAGAGCAATATGTAGCACAGTTCACGGCCAGAGGCTTTGACCAGGGGGGTATTGTTGTGCTTGATGAACACTGCAATGACCATAAAAGTACAAATAAAGCCCAAACATGCAATGGTAACAGGACCTATTGCCCAAGCATCTTCCCACTTGATGTAGTCTTCTGGTAGGTCATAACAGCCAGTCAGGTCAGCCGTGGGCCATTTTCCAGGCCCACAGTCCGCACAGGTAAATTCATCAGCCAGGTACTCATAGGTTTCACAGGGAATACAAATCCAACAGCAGACATCTCCTGGTTGCATATTCTTCATCTCATTAGGAGCACAGGGGTCACTGCACTGGGAGATGGGGACAGAGCTCCTGGACCAGTGGATAGAGTCTACCTCAAGTGACAAGGTTTCTGCCCAGTGACCAACCTTCACATAGGAGTATCTGCCTCCAGTGTACTGGAAATTGAACACGTTGTATCGTCCTATCCCATCTCCATAGGCATCAAATTTGACCATACTGTCTGCAGCATTAGGAGGGTTGAATGGAGCTGTGAAAAAAAAAGGAAATAGAGAAAGTTATTATCAAAACAGCAGATGACTTTTTTCATCCTTTTGGCAAGCACAGACACCTGACAGCTTATAAAAACCAATTCAAGTGGCAACAGGTAAATCAAGAGGTCTGTATGTGTCTCATTTTTGAAATGTTTTTGCCTTGTTTGAACTTGGAAGAAGAAAAGAACGCAGATACTAGAACTCTATTTCACTTTACTGCATGAGAAATATTTGTGAATGTGGAGAGTTATATTAGATTACCAATGTCCTTACTTTTTTTTGCCCTGGATACAAATGAATTCTCCAGTTATTTCCCCCAGTATGCACAACTGCTACCTTTCACATTTTCTCTTGAAAGAAAGAGGTCTGCTTCTAACTGAGACTTAGCATTATTTGGTGAAATTTGGCTGTCATGAGGAGATAAGGAAATTTAAATGGTCAGATCAATAAATGTCAGTTTTGAGGACAACAGTCTGGAATGCGGTTGAATAGAGGATTCATTTTGAGGATGATGGAGAAGTAACTATGAAGTCCTCAACAATTTCTTGCTATGTCTTTTTCACTTCTCCCTGTGTTGTAGGAAGTTTTGAATCCCTTCTATTTTGCTTCAATATTACCAGTTTCTGATATTTCTTGTCTGGTCTGAGGTTCCCAGCATGTGCTGCTTCGGTCCTATATCTTGTTTGGGAATAGATGAAAAAAACCACAAACTGGATTTGTGACCTTCTGTGAAATCAATATTGTAACACTTCCAACTGGTAAGCTCTGGAGAGTTTTTGTTTTTTCCTTCAGCTGAGGCTCATGCAGGGAATGAAGAAATATCAAAAATGTAGGAGGAAATTGCATTTACCATGTGATTTATTGGTCATTTGCTGTAGCATCAAAGGTGAACAGTTTTATAGGCAGGAAGCAAAAGGGGGTTTTTTGCCATTGATGAGCAATAAAGGTGATTTCATTCCCCAGTGTCTTTGGTTACAGAAGTGGTTCCACTGTCATTGCTGGAATAAATCTTTTTCCCTGCATTTGTGCCCATGCTGTGCAATGAGCAATATCGTATAAGGATCTAATATCTTCCTCCACTTCAACCTCCAGATACTTTGGATTTCTTGCAGTAGATTTATTTAACTTCTGTAAAGCACTGAGGCCAAATTCTTTCACCTTTATTCCTGTAGAGAGTTACCTTATTTTGCAGTACTCCCCCTAAAGTCAGTAAAAGGGACAGTGTTTTTTTGGCACAGAAGTCCTGACTGGAGGGTTGATGCATAACCTGCACCTCCCGAGGTGCTGGACTTGGAGTGCGTTTCTTTCCCGACTTTCTTTTTATCTTAGGGCAAGGTTGGAAGATAATTTACGCCCAGCTATAGCCTCTTCTGGGTTTCAGCCAAGACTCTGCTTGTTCTTATCCCTGCCCTCTCCTGTGTTTTACCACCTCACCTGTGTCAATGACAGTGGTGGACAGCTTTGGTTTGCAGGATTACAGACTACGTCTGGGTAATCCAGGAATGTGTAAGACGATTATTTTCTCTTTTTCTTCACTGTTGGCATCTAGTTGTACCACTGTCTAGCCCAACAAGACCTCTGAGTGCACAAAAGTTAAGGGCAGCATAATACTCCCCCAAATGGCCAGTCCTCCTGGAAATACCATGCTCCATTGTCTATCACGCTTGGAAGAAGGGGCAGGCTACGCAAGAAGAGTACAGGGAGCTCGTTAGGTCATGTAGAGAGGAAATCAGGAAGGCAAAAGCCCAGCTAGAGCTCAATCTGGCCACTGCTGTATGAGATAATAAAAAATGTTTCTACAAGTACATTAACAGCAAAAAGAGAGCCAGGGAGAGTCTCCCTCCTCTGGTGGATGCCGGGGGGAACATTGTCACCAAGGACAATGAAAAGGCTGAGGTACTTAATGCCTTCTTTGCCTCAGTCTTTAATAGTCAGACCAGTTATCCCCAGGGTATTCAGCCCCCTGAGGTGGAAGACAGGGACCGTGAGCAGAAGAAACCCCCCACAGTCCAGGAGGAAGCGGTCAGCGACCTGCTGCGCCACCTGGACGCTCACAAGTCTATGGGGCCGGATGGGATCCACCCGAGAGTGCTGAGGGAGCTGGCGGAGGAGCTTGCCAAGCCGCTCTCCATCATTTATCAGCGGTCCTGGTCCACGGGGGAGATCCCGGATGACTGGAAGCTAGCCAATGTGACGCCCATCTACAAGAAGGGCCGGAAGGAGGAGCCGGGGAACTACAGGCCAGTCAGCCTGACCTCGGTGCCCGGGAAGATCATGGAGCGGCTCATCTTGAGTGAGCTCACCGGGCAGGTGCGGGACAACCAGGGGATCAGGCCCAGCCAGCATGGCTTCATGAAAGGCAGGTCCTGCCTGACCAACCTGATCTCCTTCTATGACCGGGTGACCCGCCTAGTAGATGAGGGCAAGGCTGTGGATGTTGTCTACCTGGACTTTAGTAAGGCCTTTGACACGGTCTCCCACGGCATTCTCCTGGAGAAGTTGGCAGCTCACGGCTTGGATGGGCGTACACTTTGCTGGGTAAGAAACTGGCTGGATGGCCGAGCCCAGAGAGTGGTGGTGAATGGAGTGAAATCTAGTTGGCGGCCGGTCACGAGCGGTGTTCCCCAGGGCTCGGTTCTGGGGCCGGTTTTGTTCAATGTTTTCATCAATGATCTGGATGAGGGGATTGAGTGCACCCTCAGCAAGTTTGCAGATGACACCAAGCTGGGTGGGAGTGTCGATCTGCTCGAGGGAAGGAAGGCTCTGCAGAGGGATCTGGATAGGCTGGATCGATGGGCCGAGGCCAACTGTATGAGGTTCAACAAGGCCAAGTGCCGGGTCCTGCACTTTGGTCACAACAACCCCATGCAACGCTACAGGCTTGGGGAAGAGTGGCTGGAGAGCTGCCCGGCAGAAAAGGACCTGGGGGTGCTGGTCGACAGCCGGCTGAACATGAGCCGGCAGTGTGCCCAGGTGGCCAAGAAAGCCAACAGCATCCTGGGTTGTATCAGGAATAGTGTGACCAGCAGGAGTAAGGAAGTGATCGTGCCCCTGTACTCGGCACTGGTGAGGCCGCACCTCGAGTACTGTGTTCAGTTTTGGGCCCCTCAGTACAAGAAGGACACTGAGGTGCTGGAGCGTGTCCAGAGAAGGGCAACGAGGCTGGTGAAGGGACTAGAAAACAAGTCTTATGAGGAGCGGCTGAGAGAACTGGGGTTGTTTAGTCTGTAGAAGAGGAGGCTGAGGGGAGACCTTGTCGCTCTCTACAGCTACCTGAAGGGAGGTTGTAGGGAAGCGGGTGCTGGACTCTTCTCCCAAGAAACTAGCGATAGGACGAGAGGAAATGGCTTCAAGTTGCATCAGGGGAGGTTTAGATTGGACATTAGGAAGAATTTCTTTACCGAAAGAGTGGTTAGGCATTGGAACAGGCTGCCCAGAGAGGTGGTGGAGTCGTCTACCCTGGAGGCGTTCAAAAAAGGTGTAGATGTGGCACTCCAGGGGCTAGTTTAGGAGTCATGGTGGTGTTAGTTGATGGTTGGACTTGATGATCTTAGAGGTCTTTTCCAACCTAATGATTCTATGATTCTATGATTCTAAATTAAACAGGTAGTTAAATTCAAAATATAGGTCAACAAGAAGAATATTAAGCAGCTTTCCTTCTCTCCTTCCTCCTCCTCACGCACAGGCATGCAAGCTCTCTCATACAGGAGCAGCATTAAAATGAAATCATAATGCAGCACTTAACAACTCTTCAATAATGTGTTGTCATTGCCAGTGTCTTATTTCATTATTCATAACACTTACATAGATTGTAGAAGCTGTTAATGCAGCAGCACAGTTTTAAGAGACAATTTATTCACTTCAGTGTTATACAGGCCAGCCCCTGAGGTGTGCTGAGAGCCTGTGACTTCTACTGGGACCAGTGGAGCCACAGGTAAGCAAGGCAAACTGCAAGCTTGTTGCACGGCTTATCTTCTGTCAAGTGTATAACTTCAAGTGCACGAGTACCCCAGTGCCAGTTACATGAGGGTCAGAAATTTCAGCACTTTTCAGGAAAGAGTTCCCCCTGTGTGACATGTTTAACAACTTCTTAGTTCTGATAGAATATTTATCATTTAAATAGAGCAAAGCATTTGCCCTGGACTTTGCAGGTAGGTCCAGAAGGCAAAGCACGTAATCTCACATATAGTTAACTTGAAGCTCGTACATATGTTGCCTTCCATGGGGCTGTTCCCAGGCTACAAATATGAAGAAAAGGTTTTTGTAGGACAACACATTTTAAGTTAACCACAGCTTGTAGCTTGAAACATTCATTTTTAGTGGCTGCTGATAGAGGAAAATAAATCACACTCCTTCAGATGGAGAGGATGAAATCATTTAACCAAATGATGATGTATTAAAGTATAGTATGGTGAGCCAAAGCCTGCAAATGAGCCCACTGGGTGGCAGCAATTAATATACCCACGAATTATATATAAAATCACTAAGGCATTGTAACTGATATTTATCAACATGTTCTAGATTCTGTAGAACCACTTCCAAAAAGTCACGTTTTCAGAAAATATGATCTAATAGTAATCATAAAAATAAGATGCTTATAGGCAAGAATGTAATATCATATGAAAGAGAACTTTATGTTCTAGAGTAAAACCAATAATTTTTACATATTGGCAGATGATTTTCCCAGAGATGAAATATCAGGCCATGTCATAAGTCACTCTGAGAATTTTTTCATAGTTAAATTTCAGTTTTGTGAATAAACCTACAATCTTTATGACAGGTATTTCTGGCAGGTGTTTTTCAGAGTTGTAGCCAAGCTGTTTTGGATTCGTCCCTTGGGAGATGAGAGACAAGACTCTCTGGGTCTACCCATGCTGTTAGCTAAGAGGCTATCTGAATGACAACACAACCTTAGTCTCCTTTGAGCAGTATCTTTGAATCTTCTCCTCCCCTTGCACTTCATGAAATGAATTATCCTTATGCAAAGCAGTTATCCAAGAGAATTTCTATAAAAGAAGTCATCGAGGAAAAAAAGGATAAATAAAAGTGACTTAAACCAGTGATGCTTTGTGCTCCAACTTGCAGCAGTTCAGCAATGAAGATGCAACAGCAGTGACATTTATGACAACAGGAGAAACACTCAGGTATACAGAATACAGAAGACAGAAACCTATGGAGCCACAGTGCAAGCAGCCCGCCTCTATCAGCTCACTGAAGAAATCCTATTGAAGAAGAAGGATGCCGTTGTGTAAGTGGAGGACAAACTCCTTCAGCTTCAGATAAGAGAGGAAAGACTGTGTAGTTTTACTACAGTTTTAGTAGCAGATGTGGATAAGAACATAAAATAACATCATAGCTTTTATAAAGTGAATTACGTCATTTTGTTTTCATCTTCCTCCAATGGGATCATCTTTTCCAACAGTCACATAACTGGCAAGTATGTGCTTATGTGCTGTTAGAAGCAGGTAGTTACTTTCATTTGGAAATCTTTATTATTTTTGGTGTCAGTGATGTACAGCTCTTGGTGACATGAAAGAATTCAGAAAGAACGTTCTGAAGGGGGGATTTATTTTCTTATCGGCTAAACCCCTTATTTTAAGAGGTGGTATGGGAAATCTTTTTTGAAATGCTTCTGATTCCTCACATTGGCTCATTTGGGTGAAAAACTCTAGGATCTTTTAACCAGCGATGAGTACATGAAGAAAACAAAGCCGTTTCAATCCTAATTAGGCACAGGGAAATTTTTAAGAGACAGGACAGCCTAGGAAAAGAGGAACGTCATCTTAACTGGCTTGGAATCAGACTGAGTTTTGCTTGCCAGCAACATCTTTGGGCCAGGAAGGATATTTTGCATACAGAGGAGTCTTGCATGTGTCTGGCACAGAACTGAGTGTATAGATGTTGTCTTATAGAAAATATCATCAATGCTTCCTGGTAGGAATGATGACAGGTATGCCTACATCTGAGAACATCCTTCATATCAAATAAAATACACATCTGTTCTTTGCTTGCAGAGTGTATTCTTTCAAAACAAGGTACAGATCAGAGGCACAGCTCACTTGCTAGGAGGCAATTCATTAATAACAAGGCTTGATGAAAGCTCTGCAGTTTTTCAGCTCGGCAGTTTGCAAGCTGTGGGATTTCATGCAGTTCAAAAAGAAATGTAAAAAGGACTATTGTGTGCACCAAAGGCACCTTCTTCAACAGCTTGTTGGCCCCAAAGACTTTCAGCCAATAGACTATAAGGAGATCATGATTAAAAAGAAATGCAAATGTAAAGAGGGAACAGGCTGGAGTTTCTGAAAAGTTGAGTAAAACCTCTTTAATCTCACTAGATGGTGCTGCAAAAACCCTGAACTTCTGATTTAAGACTGAAAAACAAGACATTTGTTTATGTAATGGAAAAAAATATTTTTTTTAATGCCCCCTACTCCTTCCTGTTACATATCCTGGGCAATGCCTTATTAAAGCACTGTAAGGAAGAGCCTTAATAATAATATAACAACAGGATACAGTGTGTTTGTCCAACGGGCTCATCTGCATGTCTGATGCCTTATCTTGAAAAGTACCACAAAGGGCCCCGAGAATGCATATATCTTTTCATTTTCTTTTATTTTAGGCTAGATATGGTTTGTTGAGGTCAAAGTAACTTATTTCTGCTTGGCTGAACATTCAGACTGAGTAATGGAGACCTGATGCACCCACTCTTGTTTCTGTCTCAGCATAATGCAGCTGGTTTCACACCTGATTCCAGAAGGGACATTGAAATTTGGCAATTTAAAAGTTAGTACAGGGAATGCTCAGAGTGAAGTGTCACTAAATTGTACCTCTCCGCAATTAATAAATAAGGAATGGGCTTAAAATATCAGTTTTCACAGAGACAAGTAATCACTTTTAACATCTGCACCATTGCTGGATGGGTTTGGGTCATACGCAGTATTGCTTCTTCTCATTCAAGAAATGAATGAGATTGATTAGTCTTCTACAAATGTAATTTTCTTATCTGTGTCTACAGATTTTCCACTCAGCTCTATGCTTTCTCTCTCAGGTTAGAAACTCGCTTGTTGCAGGGAAATTTAACACGTCATAGACTCCCACAGTGTTTGCAGCAGTCAGAGACAGAAATGTTTCCCCAGGCCTCTTTGCAAAGATCTATCATATGGGTACTTGCATATGAGTCAGTTATCCAAAGCTTCTGTTCTACAAAAGAGAATGGGTATTTCTAGGGTTCACCTTAGGGTAGGTATCTAGGATAGCTCAGCTGGACTGTATCTGGTTTTTTTCTGCTGACCATAATGAGAGTGACTAGCTAAAGTCTGAAGTTAGGTGATATGAATATCACCAATATTTGGAACAGAAAGGTTCACAGCTGGAGTGCCAAATGATAGCAACTTGTACAAGCTCTCTGCAGCGCACCTGCGAAGGCGCGCCTGTTGCAAGCTGTCTGCACAGGCTGCTGTGACTGCTGCGAAGGCTATCAGGGAGAACAGTCCGGGAGAAAAGTAATGTGGACACTGGCAAAATAAACTAAGAAGGGTCTGAAAGATTAGAGGGATTAATTCAGCTTGTCATTCTCCTCCGCCTGGCTGAACACAGAACTCCCCAGCTACCTTTCCTGCGAAATGCTTGCCTTGAGCATGATGTTTTACATTTTCAGGTGTGTGTTGTCCTCTTGCTTGTGTGGCCCTTGGGCATATGTGTGGTTTTTAGGACTTGGGGAGAATGAACTAGATGCTAAGGTACAACCCTTCATCAAGGAAATTATGAAATCACTCTTGTTTTTAAAAGAAGTTTAAGGAATTAAAAAGGGGATTTCTGATTCCTGAAAGGATTTGGAGTTTGAGCCGTGGAAGGCAGAAAGCAGGTAAATTTCTCCTTAAAAATACAAAACATATCCCTTGAAATTAAGGAAATTTCTTGAAGCCTTTTGGTTAAAGTTGCATTAGTCCAAATTTAAAATAAATAAACATTCACGGAAAAGCATCCAAGGTGTTTTTTTAATAAATCTGCTAGGTTGATAATTGATGTGAATGATTTGTGAGATTCCAACATAGCAACGCCTTTTGATTTGTACCACTCTTTTAATTTAAGATTATCCACTTTAGGAAATGGCTGGCAAAGGGCCAAAATGCATGCAAGGTAATTTATACTAGCAATCAACTTGCAATTACAAAGGAAATTAAACCGTGACTTTAAACTGCCTAACTCCTCCCTCAGGCCAACTAGTTATTTTGTAAACAGAAGCAAGGGGAACCCAATCCCATTATGAAGAATTATGATTACTGTTAGGGTGACAACACAAAAGCTCGGGAGCTGGAACTGTAAGTTCTGGGCTGGCCTTTGGTATCTCTTGAAATGTTCTAGTCTGAGAAAAAAATAAGTTCGCTGGTGAGATATCTGCCGGTTGCTGAACATTAACATTGCTTTCAGAGCTTGAGATTTTGATTGGGACTTTCTGCCAGTCCTGGGGTTATGAGTTCCCTGTGTCCGATTTGGACTTCTGGGGCATTCTCATTTAACCTCAGCGCTGGGAACTGGTGCCATGCCTTACCCTTCACTTCTCAATACATCCAGGGAGCAGCTGAAAGAGGTTGAAGCTGTGTTTTAATTTTGCTAAAATTCCCTTTTGGACTAAGTGAGGGACTCAGTTATGTCACAGGGGCATGAATCTTTCTCTTTTTGGAGGCACCATTCCATGATGTGCTACTTCCACCCCCAGATTGCATATAGTAGCTGACGGCTAAGGAAGTGTTGAATACCTAATAATACTTTTTTGTCCTTCTTTGTCAGCCTGAAGGAAATATGAATAGATTCAGTTATTAAGATATTAAAGGAAGTTGGTTAAAACATTCTCTCCTCTGTAGGGACCTGAGGATTAGAGGGGTGTTTCCAGACAGTGCTCTGAATAATTTCGTTAGATAGTTTGCCCTTAGAGATCAGAACCAAATGAACCATGAAATAGACCCTCTGGCTTTTATTTCCTAATTGACTTGATATGAAGACACTCCCAAATCAGGTGGGCTGACATAGATTTAATTACTTATAATGCGATACTATTATTTAGTAGTAGTAATACTGTGGCTGTGATGGTCCGAGATTCAAGAAATTTCAAGCCCATAAGAAAGGCAGTATTTTTTATTAGACTAGTCTATAGACGGAAGACGTGCACAAGCTTTCAGGCACAAGGTCACTTCATGAGGTCATCAGAAAAATTGCTTAATAAATTTGATCTTCAATTATTTTGAAGGAACTGCTCTGCTTGGAGTTCAGTATATCAGGTTTTTATTTCCTCTTGGAAACACAATTTCACTTTGTGAACAGCCTCATTACTATCCATTTGCAGAGTGAGTGCTGAGAGCTTTTTGTTCACTTCTTTAAAAGTATATAGTTTAGAAACACAAGGTCTGATCAAGATGCAAGACAAGATACAGCAAAGAGATATTATGCCAAAAGCTTCTCTGTTTTTTCCAGATATGCGGGCAGTCTAATAAATGTATTGCCTCTTTCTACAAATCTTATGACTCTATGCTATTATTTTTGTTAAGAAGCTACTGAAAACTCTCAGCAATCACCCTACAAATTGCTAATAATGACGTAATCTGCAAAATTAAATTGTATTATTTCCAGTAGGAAAATAAAATCATAAGTAGTGAATTCTAAGGAGACCATCTTTTTGAAATAACTGAAGCTCAAATTTGTTGAAGATTTTTTGGAAAAAAGGGAGTTGTAGAATGCTTCAGAGCTGGAATAAAGAAGCAATGCTATGGTGAAACATACAGAGGAACCTTTATGCTCAGTCACATTATGCAGCTCAGTTATAGGGTTTGGCACATCTGACGTAATGTTGGTAGAAGACAAAGAAGACTTGGAGTTCAGCTGGAAATGTAAACGTTTCACACATCTTATGGTGTAAGATTCTGGAACAGATCAGTTTTCTCTGTGCATACAATATGTGCATGAAAAAAGTGGCCTATATTTCTTTAACCTAAACTTAATTAAAGTGTCTATACCGGGAGTGTAGTTTTCTTACAGAGCTCCTATAGTCGGTGAAGAGAAATAGACACCTCTGAAGGTGGGCTCCGGCTAAACTGAGTTGCCATCAGGAAGGTGGGTAAGCTTCCTCCATCAATAGTTCTCCAGTTATTAGACTGCAAAATGAGTTGTGTCAAAGAAGATATGAAAGCTGGCTGGCTTGAATTTTGGCCACTGATGGAGAAATCATCAAACTAATGTTTTCAGTAAGGCCCACCTCACGCATTAAATGTGACTCATCTCCCTCTGCAAAGGTTTGAGTCTGGATTTTCTTTTTACTCATTTACATATAACAATGCAATGGCTGGAAATGCACATCTACTAAAATGACAGGTTAAGTCAGTATTCAACAGAGTATATCTCATGAATGACCAAATGCTGAGTCAGCCAATTGAGAGGTGAAAGTGGGCTACTCACAACAATGAATTTCAGTAAAAAGATAGTGAGATCAAGGATAAGAACTCCTGGCTTTTAAGGTTATTCATGCACATTAAGGTTATTCACCCACCAACTGCAAAGGTAGCACGTCACCTCTCCCAACATGATCAGTGTTCATTGGCGTGCATTATCCTACAACATGCAAGCTGCATGTCCTATTAATACTTGCAAATACTTCTGCTCTCGGAAGAAAAGATAAAGCTGAGAGCACAGAATCATTTTTGCTAATGTTTTGCTCCACTGAATCCGTTCAGCAACAGCAACAGCGATCACTAGACCTCAGGGGAAAATGTAAAAAGAAAAAGTTGATTTATTTGCCTGTTTAATGGTGGAAGCAGAGACACATTGATAGGCTTAGACTGATAAAGTGTTTCAGAGATCTAGAAAGGACATTAACAGCACTGCCTCAAACCTTCATCTGACTTGAGATATTTTCTTCTCTAAAGAGCCTTTAACGATGGGCTTTTTATTCTTTCAGTTACTGGACCATTAACTCGCCATTAGCTATTTATTCAAATAGATGTGCAAATGTAATAGAGGAAGTTTAACAAATTTTTTCAGCACATTTTTGTCAGTTCCCAATAGCAGCTTCATAGAGTGTCTTATTTGCCACTGTCTGGTGGAGATCTGTCCTGGCACAGCAGGCCAATCTCTGCTACCAAGCTGGCATCAAGATCTTGGAGCAGTGGTCAGCTGCTGCATCCATCAGGGCCATAGATAAATACTGTGGAAAAACCCTACTTTTGGAGAAACTATAGGTAAAAATCATTTATAGGGGCACATGATGTATAGTTACTTATGTCAAAGTAACAGACTTGGAAGGGACCTCAAGAGCACAGCCTTCTGCTGTTACAGGCAACTATGTCATTGCTACTTAGACTAGAACAGTCCAGCAAACCCATCCCATACACTTCTGCGTATGATCAAGCATTTTCTAGTGTTTTGTAGCAAATTTAAGACCTACTGTAAAAGACAAAGAGCCAGAGATAAAGTGTTCAAAGTGTTCCCAGAGGAAGAGAGCGGGAGTTCTGTAGCAGAAGCACAGGAAGATGCTTGAGGCTCCAGAACTACACACAAACAGTCAGCTACCGATCACTAAAGAAATTAAACCTTGGCAACAAGGAGGGATTGTCTTTAGGGCATAATCAATAGGAAGAAGAACGTGTATACAGCATATGCAAAGCATCCTGTGTATGGTGAAAAGATAAAGAGATAACAAGAAGCTACAAGGACAGTAAGGTCCTCTGCAAGAAAAGGAGCAAAGGGAAAACTGAGAGAAGAATCACTCTGGGGCTGTCCCCTGGTTGTGGATGCTGCAACTCGTCAGTGCTGCTACCTAAACACCAGGAGGTTCTCCCTCCTCTTTGGTAGAAAAAGATTGCTGCTTTTTGATTTGCTGTTCACTTTTTGCCAATTCAAACTCAACAATCATGCATCAAGTATTATCTTTTGCGGTAGAATTGGGTTAAGTGCATTTGAATTTTAAAGAGCAGTGGGTGAGTGTTCTTATGCGTGCGTGTGTGTGCATGTGTGTGTGTGCATGCATGTGTGTGTGTGCATGCGTGTGTGTGTGTTTTCTGATCCAAACTTCCCATACGACAGTGGTTGATACTGAGTCACGGAGTCAAAGTGGTGTCAGTTGCAGCCAAATCACAGTCCACCCTGAAAGTCCATATGTCCTCAGCTACAGAGTTGCACAGGATTTCTGTGGCACATACATTCTATGTGAGGACTTTGTTCAAGGCTGTGCTTCGCTCAGCTTTCTCACACTAATAGTTTCCCTGTTTCCACTGATCATGGTGCAATCCCTTCCCTGGCTAAAACTACAGTGTTCTCTTAGCTGAGCCTCATATTTCAGCTGCAGAAGTGGTAAATATTTTATACGTACAAAGGAATTGCTGCATTAGCTTATTCTGTTGTCCATCAAATTGCCTGGAATCCATGTATAGCAGCAAATAGAGAAACCTACTGCATGAAACCCGTATTGAATTGAGGACCAATTGCACATACACATTTAGAAAGTGAATATCTCTCAGCCTTCAGAAGTACTCTTGAATTTCTTCTGTAGGAAAAGTGCTAGATATGTATGTGCCATTAGTCTACAAGAGATGAGATGATTCATGTATTGGCAAGTAGATAGATGGGCTTGTAACAAGAAAAGAAAAACCGTAGGAGATGAAAAGTGGATGCAAGACTGAGGGGGCAGAGGCCTTCAGACTGTGAGGTACATTAACCTCTGCTCTCTATTTACTGGGTGTTTGCAACCACCATTCACATCACCACCACTTTTGGCTCTGTGCTGTTCTTCCTATGCACTAAGGAGACAGTAAGTTTTGGTGTGAAGCCCTACAAACCAACTTAATGATCTTGGTAATTATTTTATGATTTACATGCCTTAAGTTTAAGCACTTATATTTGGAGATACTGTCATTTCTGGCTTAGTGCTGAATTCCTTTGCAATCCCAATAGTGAGCAGGTCAGTTGATGTTGATTTACTGCTCCATGGCTGGAGCAAGAGGTGAGAAAGCAAATCAAAGGATTGCTCCTGTGCCTGAGCCATGCTACAGCTAGGATTTTGTGGACTTTTTTGTTAGAAGCTTCTCTGCTTCTGGTACCCCTGTGCACGAATATGTGTGTTGTTCCCCCTGCCTTGAAGAATTTTCATATTCTTTATATTCACCTGTTATATCTTCAGACAAAATACACTTTCTTGTCAGGAAGAAGGAAACAAAAGGAAATGACTCACCCAGATAACAGCAATGAAATATCTTTTTACATTATATTCTGTATCTGCTAACAAAATAGCCATAAATATTGCAGTGATCCCAAAGCAGATGTTCTCTGAGATGCTTTTAGAGGTGTTTAGAAATGTGGCTCCAACAGATGAGGAAATGAAAGAAAGTCACCCTTTAACATATTTGTCTGCCAGGTCCATCCAGTTTGCAGTTGACGGGAATTGTGTAGAAGGTTGGTTTGTGAAGAGTACTCATACGTAAAAGGAGTTTCTTCTCCATGAAAGTGCAGAGCTGATTGCTTTTTGAATTCTCTTTTAGAAGGTAGGTGTGATCTACTGGCCTGAATAATTTTTTTTATAAAAATACTCACTAACACTTGCATGAATAAGAAAGGTAAACTCGTGGTAGGAAATCCTTTCAGTCATTCCTCTGAAACTTTTGCCCTAAGTACTTCTCTTGATTCATGGGACCATTTACACAAAGGGAAAGGCTGTGAATATTTGGGGAAAAATGTGTGTTAGTGTAAAAATTTACACAAGGGATGTTTTGAAGTTGGGTTGAGTTCCTTTCTCCTTTTTAGACAGAGAAACATGACTGTATCACTGAGCTGCTCTTTTTTGCACTGGGAGTCAGAAATGGGCAAGACAAGCTTGAAGGGAATAGTTCAGGAGCGGCTGAGGGCACTGGGATTCCGACCAAGATCCATGTCTAGATTGCAGCACCAGGCTGGGCTGAATGTTAGTGTCACATTAATGCAGCTGTACTGGTTTAGTACCAGCTCCTGTTTAGTCAGTGTCAGCCTGGGAATATCTTTGCACTGTGCTCTTCTGGGTGAAACAAATGTGTCGTCCAGGAATGTAGTGATATTAAGGTTATTTCAGGAGAAAAGATACTTTTCCACAGATTATGCTTTCAGTTCTGCCTTTCTAGTATAATTATTAGCTGCCAATAAAAATAGAGGTTTGGTAAAAATAAGATAACATTTAGTTATTTTTGGGATTAGACATCTGGGTTTGTGACTTACTGTAGTTTTCTTCACCACCTTTCGGAAAGACCAATTTTCTCGAAGTCTCACTGGAAGTCCAGGACAGACCTGGATTACTCAAAAAAGTAATATATTTTCCCAATGTGTCACACTGTCCCAGTGTGTCCCCATGCAATCTCCTTCTCATGTCCTTGTCTTCATCCTCATTAACATTGCTGTGGTCATGTTCTGAGCACAGCCTCTGCCTTTTTCAGCCCCTAAAATAGCACCTCAGCATGCAAGTGAGACTGAGATTAGTTCTGGAAGTACTAAAATGCTCTTCCATAGCAAGTAATAGAGAAGCATCTGGTCCTCCCATTGGCTTTTCAGAGCCACATTAAATGCTAAAGTGTAAGGGGTAGGAATCCTGAACCAAAATCTTTTCTCACATGATATCTTGTCCTTCCAGATCACAAGGAGAAAGAAGTAGACCTGACATCTTTTCACTTATGTGTGGATGTCTCTCACGGGTACAACTGCATGAAGAATAAGAATATAATCCCATGGTATGTCTTGCGTTGTCCCGCTATTGTCAAGATGAGTGGGACTGGAAAAGTGAGTGTGCACGGCTAGGGGATGAGAAGGCTGTACAACTCTTCCTGCTCCTCTGAGCACTTTGATGGTGCAGGCCCTTGGTGTTTGGGATTCACATGACATTTGCCAGCAAAACGAAAGATGAAATAATAACTATTAAAAAACAAGCAGGAGGCAAACACAGAAGTCTGTGATTTAAAGAAATTAGGTTACCAAACCTTCTGTCTCTCAAATATGTGATCTGAAAGACAATCATTGCTCAGTTTTTCAGTCATGTGTTTCTCCATAAACACAGGGTGTCTAATCTCATCCTCATTTACACACTGGCATGGGCGCTGCACAACCTAGAGATTTATAAGATGCCTAAAGGCTACATTATTAATATGACAAAAGCAGCTGACTATAAGTTACATACAAGGTACAGATTATATGACTTTATGTTCAGTTTTTCATAGCTCAGCTGAAGTGGTGGGTTGTATAAATATTCAAGTAGAGGAAACTGAGATGGAGAGCTATTTGCTGTTTTAGGGATGTCAAAGCACCTTCACCTAAATATGCTGCTATAACAAGTTTGGGACCATTGCTGGCCTGTAATTTCTGCAGACTTTCCAGGAAAGGCACCCAGCTGGGTAAAGATCAAAGGCAGCATACTTCCAGCATCTTCCTGAGGACTATGAAGAAAAGTTGTTGCTGCTCTCTGTCCTGCTAATGCTGCATTTCCCATCTTTTTGTCTATGAGAGCTCAGCGCCCAGGTTGGGCAGAAGACTGGTGGCAGCAGGCAGTGGTGGCAGTGGTGACAGCACGCAGAAGTACCTTGCTCCTGAGTTAGATGGGAAGCAATGGTCCAGCTTGGCCTCTGCTGCTGGAGCTTATCTCAAGAGGTAAGAACACAATTCAACCTCTGCCTCTGCTCACTCAGGGCAATTACTGTTAATGAGTACCAAATGAAAGCACGAAAAGGCAGCATTTTATGACGGTCTCTGTCTAGATAACAGACACCATTAACAGGTGGGTTACTTACCTGCCATCATGGCAAGAGAAGTTTTAATGAAAATTTTATTTGGCAGTTGTGCCCTAGAAATGACAATGTCTGTGTCCTGCTGCCAGCCCAAGTATCCAGTTTACATGGTGCAGTGTGTGACACACAACGCGTCCAGAGTGCAGATAGGATTGTTTGCCATCGTGGTACCTCAAACCCACATTAGTATTTTCATTTCAGCCAGTTTATATCTATAAAGCCCTGAGCAACTTGGTCTGATCGCACAGCTGACCCTGCTTTCAGCAGGAGGTTGGACTAAAGACCTCCTAAGGACCCTTACAACCTGATTTATTCTTTAACTTTATGATTCTATATGTTATGAATCTATATTATACACAATTAAATAAATATGTATGAAAATATGCATGTATATAAACAAAGTACATAAATATATGAATATATACACATAGTAAAAGCATCAGGAAGGGTTAAGCAGAGATTTCTGCCCAAGGACCTCTTGGAGGGGTAAATTTGCCCAAAGGAAAAGAACTGCAGATACCCATCAGCAGCTGGGTCTGCAGAGAGGCAGCTGGAGGAAGGAGAAAGTAGAGGGGGTCATCAGGAAAACCAAGCTGTCAAAATCTCGCTACAGCTCTGTGTGTGTAACTCTATACAATACGTACCAATGTAACTCTAATATAGAGAGAAATATGGGAAAATACTGTGCAGGTTCAACTGTTCTTCTGCTCTGAAATAGCAAGTCTCAAGTGTGCTTTCAGAGACTGTCCCTTAGCTGCTTTCAAGGTTTTAAATGCTATGACACATTTGTGGTCCCAGGAAAAAGACAGTAATTTTTCCTATAAATCCTAGACATCTTTTTCATGTATATTTTTAATTAATATCTTGGGGAATTCACTCTACATTTTCCTTGGTTTTATTGGCCACAAATCCATAATGAGTTACACTTTTAAAACTTCTGTGATTAACAAGGTATTAGATGCCTTCTGCCCATGAAAGTTTTAGCTTCAGTTGAAAGTGGTATTCTGGTTTATTTTACAAATAAGCATCACAAGGCAGGCCAGGAGGACCTTACAGCTGACTGAGTGCTGGAGGTGAAAGGGATCTGATCTGATGAGCAGGAGCTCATTGGGTGAGTTGACGGAGTAGCAGGGCCATCTGCTGCAGAGGCTGGGATGTGAGCTCTAGCTTTAGCCTGCACATCTACTGACAGGTATTCCCTGCTATAAATTTATACCTGGCCTTTGAAGTTTCTGCATCCATAATCTGCTTGTGATAGCAGATGCATCATTTGTTGGTCTGCACTGCATGCAAGCCTGGCAGGACACTGAGCTTCAAAGTGGACTTTTGACAGGAAATATTTATGGCTAAATCCCAGAGCAGGGACCATGCAATGCTGCTGTGCTCAGAAGTGAGGTGACATCTGCCTGTTGCAGACCATGACTTTTAAGCTCTTTCCTACTTGGGGGGACCAGTTATGATGGAAATGATCCGTGAAAGTATGTTTCCACCATGGAATTCATCAGCATTCAAGCATAAATGAGAAGGTGAGTTTGTGTTTCCACTTCATATTATTTGAGTGTTGACTGGGGCAGAGCGGGGAGGAAGAAAAGAAAGAAAATAAACCACACAGAAACTTAAGACCAGGCAGGAATAAAAGTTTTGTCATAAAGTCCAGTGGATGAAAGAGGACAAATCAGACCTGACTTACAACCCTTTTCTCATTTTGAGTAGTCATTCTGGCTAGCCACAGGAGAGGATTTTGCCCAGTATAAGCTAGGTTTGATGATATAGGCTTTGCTGTAGAAGGGCTGGATTTCTGAACATAACACAGCGGGGGGACATGACAGTGATTCTTGTAGCTGTGGAGGAAGAAAGGGGTAGGAAAAGACACTGAGTACTATAAACATGTGTTGCCTAAAAATTTTAATGATCTATTTTCCAGAGTAACTACTTTAGCCAAATTCCTCCTACCATTTGCTGTGGAGATTCAGGAAGCTGCAGAAGACAGGTGGACATGCATACACCCCTACATCCAACCTCCCTCTGCCCATACACTCCCATGCCAGACTCAGTGGGGTTAGTCCTGCAATACCATCAGCCCTGCTAACTGTGCAGTGGGAAAAGCTGGAGCTCAGTCCCACACCCTTGGGTGACAAGGCTGTCATCCTGCACAGCCAGTTCAGCAACCCTGGGCCAGATGCAGCTCTGGTCCTTGAATGTCATTGCTGCCCTTCCTTACCCCTGGCCAACCTGGAGCCCAATGCCCCAGAGGAGCAGCTACACCAGGTAGCAACATGTGGGGCACAGCTCTGCAGCACTCTGCCACTTTATCCCAAATGATGGACACCCCTTTCACACTGCCCGTGCCAACATTCGCTGTCCTGGCACCAATGATAACACCGCTTTTCTGTGTCATCCTGGTGGCTTAAAGGAGCTAAAACAGTTAGCAGGGCTGGGTGCTGCACTGGCCCCTTTATCCCTCAGAGGGAGGGAGGCTTCTGGATATATGGAACTCTGCCTTGTGTTGGGGCTCATCCCCAATTCACAGCCCTCCTGAGAGGCTTCTCCACATGCTGCCCTCCACCAAGCATTGGCTGCATGCTGGCGAGAAGTTGAGTTTACTCTGTGCTGTCTCCCATGGAGCCCTTTGCTTTCGTTTGGCACTTCTTTGTTGTTCTGGTAATACAAGCTAACAACCTCTTGAACCAGCATCTCTTGATCAGCAGAAGAGCATCATGATTCAGAATATCAAGTGCTGCACTTGTGCCCTCAGGAAGGAATGCAGAGCATGGGAAGATCAAGAAGGTGAGCCGGCCTATATCTCTTTGAAAGGCCAAACAAGCACTGAGATGGAGTGAGGGTGTTTATCTAAGGGCTGGACTTTGCATTCTCAGATCCTGCTGCTGGAAGTGGGAATCAGGCATAGGTGTCTCTTTTCTCCTTTACTGAAAAGATTCAGGATATCATGACATTTGTCATATATGTCTTACTGACTTGCAAGAAAATTATGTGCTTGGTGTATCTCACAGACAATAAGGAATGAAATCTCACCCGGCCTTCATGCCACACTGCAGTTCTATGGAGATTTCAATTTAGTGAAAAAGGAGAAATAAGTAGGACCCCAGAGATATTGATGAAATACCTGTCACACAGCATGTCAGTAGCATTGGCAGCATGAGAGTGCACAAATCCTGACCAGTCCTCTACT
Source organism: Fregata magnificens (assembly GCA_013389945.1). Taxonomy (NCBI): domain Eukaryota; kingdom Metazoa; phylum Chordata; class Aves; order Suliformes; family Fregatidae; genus Fregata; species Fregata magnificens. The sequence goes on from WAAD01022315.1 coordinate 133,376, forward strand.
CCAACCCTGCGGTTAGCTGGTCCCTGAGTATTTCCTTACAGATCCCATTATTGCTGTGCCTGAGAGTCTCACTTCAGGCTTTCAGCTAAATGGCAAGTCAAAATCTCAGTTGCTCTATGCTCCATCTGTAGTCAATAGCAAGAGATGTAGGGGCAAATCATATCTCACATGGGCTGCCTGACGTGGGCTGAACTGCAGTCTGTAAGTGCTGATCCCCTCCATTAACTGTAATCAAAGACTAACCAAAACTAATTCAAGTGTGTAGGGTAAATGCCTAAAATTGCAGTCCCACACCAGTCATATAAATGCACCCTATCATTTACTCAGACTGGTGTGTTTGAAATGCACCATCACCTGTTCCTGGAAGCTGGGAGAATACGTTCAGGGCCATTTGTCGGGTTTTTTCATGGCAAGCTGCAGGTTTATGCATGCAGGGCTCATCTATGTGTACCTCTGCCTTTCAACAGAGGAGGCGTTGCTTAAATAGCTGTTTGTGTGTGTGCAAACATGGTTATCGCTGCGGTTCTGTTTCTTGCCTGATTCCTTTTTGGTTGGCGTGGATCACTACCTCGGCTAAAGAATTAAGAAAATTCTCAATCTGACTTGGTTGCAGTGTACCTGATGCGCTGGTAGCTTCCATGCCATCCTGTCTCTGCCCTGGGGATATGTTCTCAGATTTGGAGCCGGAAATATGAGAGCATCACTGATCAAATGTACCATGCTGCAGGATCCTGAAATTGTATTAACAACACACCCAGAGACTCTCTTCAACCAGAAAATAGCAAAGGTGGATTCTTGGTCCCATGGAAATCAACAGCAAGACTTGTATGTATTAAAATTTCACACCCTTCTGAAAGGAAGAGGGCATGGGAGATTCGCTGATTCTCTCACTACATAGAAGTGACTCATCTGCTTTCAAAAATCACTGACATTAAAACACAGATTCACATTATAATGGAAGAACTGATAACAAACAGGAGATGAGCAAATCGTGCTGTAAGCTAGAAACAATATATACAGAACAAAGCCGTTGGATAAGACCTGGACAGGTTTTTTTAATGTTTTAAACTGGAAATGAAAATTAGCTGAAACTAAAGCTCTTCAGAGTTTCAAAGAGTTCCACGTTGATTTTAAAACAAATTAATCTGATACCAAAAAGAGCCTTCTGTTTTCAAAATTGCAGAATGACAGGTTTTGAATTATTTTTTTCCAGCTTGAACAGCTTCAACTTCCAATTCATAAAAAGTATAAAAGATATTTCAATCAAAATGAAAATGAATTTTTATGGCTCTATCTAAATGAAAATTTTCCTGGAGTTTTGGTCAAAGAAAATCATAGTTATTTTGACTTTATGTCTAAATGCTGAGTGGGAAAATGCTTGGGTGCTTAAAAAATCTCTGCATGATAGAAAAATTATTAGGAATCACGTACTGGAACCAAGACTGTCGAATGACAGACTAAAGCTGGACTCTATTAAGAGTGTATGCCTCTAAGCCCATAAAAATACCTGGAGTGTTATAAAAAGTTGCAAAATAATTGAAGTTTAAATTACTGAACTGCCTACTTGTTTGGGTAGGCTGTTACTGTCCTGAAGTGTCTCCCTGGCAGGGGCAGAAGCACATTGCACACCGCTGCCATCCCTTGTGATCAGTCTGCCAGGACCCAGCTTCTGGGAAGTGCTGTCATGTCAGGTATCTCTGTCTCAAGACATTCAGGTATCTCTAAGGATAAGCGTAGGCAAACAAGAAAATAGTTTCTGTGTATTAAGTACTGTGTGGAGGGGGAGGAGAAATGATGGTTCTTATTTTCCATAGGTTTAAAGCCTAAAATGTTGATTCATTCTGTCTTGTGCTTTTGTCTGTAACACATGAAATTAATAAATAAATCAAATGCAATTGCAGCATGACATACGATATATATACATTGCCTATGCATCTGTATATGTCATGGTATGTGACTATCCTTACTGATGCAGCAGTCTTTGGGAGGAGACCAAATGGCATGACGCCCACAAGCATTGTGTTGCTCAGGCCAGGCATGTTGCTTCAGCTGCATTGCACGCAAGACTCAGATGAAGGTTTTGAAACACCTCATCTTCCAGCTGTTCTCGCCGAGAGTATTATTTTTTCTTTATGACTGAATCTATGTTACCAGAGCATGCTCAAGCTCCTGGGTCTTCCTGAATCGCCTCCTGGGGGATGAGTCAAGACGTAGGACATGACCAGTCCCACCTGCCCCTCCTTGATTTCTGTGGTAAAGAAATCCAGGCATGTGGGCTGCAGGAAGCCCTGAAGTGCTCTAAACAAGTCAGCTAGCAGGATGCTGGGAGACCAGGGTTCCTAAGGAGCTCTGCAGCATGTGCTGGGAGGTATGCCTACATGTACCCAAGAAAGTGGGGTCCTTGGCTACACCAGCCATACCCCACTGGAAGTGAGGGAAGCTCTAGGGATGTAGTTGCTAGTATCTAGAGATGGTCTGGATCAAATGCTAAGAAGACCTCTGAAGAAGGGAAAAAAGTTCAAGCTCCAGTCTGACAGTGTCACATAGTTTCCAGTGTTATTAATGTTGTATCATTATTGTGGATCTCTTGGGACTGAGCATGTTGTATTATACACATATTTATCCTTCAATTCCTCTTGGAGCTAGTTCTCATACAAAGCACAGCATGATGTTTCCTTACTATCAACTCGGTCAGCTGCAAATATCAGTTTAATAATACATAGAAACGCAAGCTGAATCTAGATGTTTCAGAAGAGATTTAGACATGTAACAGCAAAAAGACATGATGCTTTCTCTACACTTTACTTGTTTCCCCTGTAGATCTATTTAGCCTTGCTATGGTGTAATATTAATAGCAAACCTAAGCTCAGTCATATGTGATGGCAAAACCAGAGATGTCATGTGCTGCACAGCCAGTCCCCATGAAGTTTGCTTATATCATTGCCAGATCATCCACTCTGCCTCCACAAGCCTCCTGCATATATTTAATCTAGCTTTTTATACTTTGTCACCAAGCCTAAAGATCTATAACATAGGTAATGGCACTATCCCACATATTTAAATATTTTATACTGATGTGGTTCTATGGCAGGAATTATTGCTTTACAATTGCAAGGACATTAGCCATTGACCAGGGTCCAGATATTATGTGAATTCATAAAAAAAAACGGTGAAGAGAAGGCCAAGTCTTGGCATAGGCATAGTAGGCGACTGCCTAGTTTAGCAGGTGGTGAAATGACCATTGGCCTCCAGACGTGCCCAGCTGAAGCCAAACTGGCTGTGAATGAAATAGAAGTTGGTATGTGGAAGTAGGCAACATTCCAAGACCAGCTGTTGCTACCTCCACCTATTCCTTCTGCTGGAAACAGTAGGACCATCAAGCTTGGGTTTTTTAGAGTTGTCACCATGCTCCCTGTCCCTCTTCTTGTTTCTCCCTTCCTGTGACAGGAGTGGCCTTGCCTGGGTACCACCCCGGTCTGAACTTTGATAATAGGTGCTACTGGAAATTTGTCTGGCTCTTACTGTGACCAATGAACATTTCATTAATTACAGTGACATTCTGTATGTACCAAAAGAGAAGTTATTACCTGTAAAGTTTACTTTCAGGAGATAGTCTTTGTACAGCTTCCTGCCATCCAGGTGCTTCATGGCATCACAGAGTTTGGTAGTGTTTGGACACAGAGTCCGCTGCATTTTATGCAAGGCATGGGCCATTGCATACACGGCATTCACAACAAACATGATCTTGGATTCTTGCTCGTAGTTGGAACTGTTGATGGTGAAGTGCTTGTCACAAGACTTTTTATGTGGTTTTCGGTTCTGGAGATTACACTGGAATTTTTGCTCCCAGAAGTCCTTGAACCAGGGGTTGCGTCTGTTATTGTAAGGGCTGAGACTTTGGAAATACCTGTCAAACTCTTTCACTGGATGGGAAGCAAGTTCCAAGGTTATTGCCCCAGAGGCTATGTGCTCATTGCCCTTGACAATACTCTCTTGCGCTCCCCATCCGTCGCTGGCAATCCAGGTAAAGGAAACGTTGAAGCGATTGGCAGCTGCAATGAGCTCCCGAGAGTCATCACCTCTCATAAAGAGCACCACCACTCTGGCGTTGGGTTTCTGGAGCAGCTCTCTGATCACCCCGTCATAGGACTTCCTGATGTTGGACCGGCCCACTTTCTCGGAGGTGGCGATGCAGATGTTGCGGAGGCGAGCTTCCTGCTCGAAGGCTTCGATCCCTGTCTCCCCATAGTCTCCTTCTGAAGCAACCGTTGACACATAAGTCCAGTTAAAGTACCGCAAGATTTCAGCCATGGCTTTCGCTTGGTAGAAGTCAGGGGGCACTGTCCGCGCAAAATAGTCGTAGCGGGATTTGTCGCTCAGCTTGGCACTCGTGGAGGCGTAGCTTATCTGGGGGATCTGGAAGAGTCTGAGCAAATTTGCCACCTAGAGAGAAGGGGGAGAACACAGATTTTTAAAGAGTGGTATTTATAAAACTGAACAGAAAAATCTAGGGAAAGGCATAAACTGTTTTTTTAATAAGAGGTGTTCTGACAATCACAGATTAAGGGTGTTGATAGAGGAAGTTGATAACGTACTCCGGTGAGAGTAGTGCACTGTGCATATGCAGAATAGCTGTTCTGCGGCCCAGTTAATTCCCAGGGTCCTACTGGGACTGTAATGGACCTTTTATTTCTGTCAAACTGAGTCTGTTTAACCTGACAGTGAATTTGACACAAATGGACAATATACTTCAGTCTCAGCCTGTGCTCCTTACTAAGGTCTGGGGATTTGCATGCCTTTGCTGTTCATAGTGTGATTCATCTTCTCCAAGACTCATTGTATTTGATAACCGATGCACTAAGAAGACATAAATTTATCTTTTATGCAAATATCACAGATATACATGTACAGGCCTTTCACAGAACTTTCCGACCCCACTTATTCAAGCTCTGAGTCCCCACCTCTCCTACTTTTTACTCTTTTAAACTCTTTTCTGAGCTGTTCTGACTGCAGTCCTCCTGAGATATTTGTTGCATGTTAGTAATCCTCAAATGCTGCACAATGTCGTGTTGACCTACAGCTTTTCATAAATAATAAAAACTTTTAATAATCTCTAATTGCCCTTCTTGTGTGGTTTATGTTTTCCAAAGTCCTGGGTTTTGAGGGTTTTTTTCATATGTTGCTGTGTCCCTTGCTTAAATATTCGCAAATCTACTCTCTTACTCTCATAGAAGCATAGCTCCTGATAATATCTGGAAAGAAATGAAGAAAGGTTATGGCATTTTTTTCCCTGTGATTGCTTCTTAAATGACAAAGGGAAGACTTTGGAATTCTGCTCTTGGTGCATGGAAGTTGTGTCCAGTAAATTAAATTTAAAGCTGATCTTGGAGTAGAGCCTGACAAAATCATCTGAAAAACAACAGTGTACTTGAGATTCCTAAGGGAAACTTATTAAAAATTGCCCAATCAATTAATTTTTCACGTTTTCCCCAAATGTTTGTCCGACCACAGACTATGTCTGTGAGAATTCAAAGGCAAAGGACTGTTTTGAAGAAAATGTTGTGGAACAAGGCAAATTTTAGAGGCTCAGACATCAGTAGCAAAATAGACAGTCTGGTAAAAAAAAACCAAAAGAATTTTGTTGCTTTTCGGCAACCCATATCTCTTGGGATTTTATAGGTTTAGATTCTGTCTTTTCTTTAATATAGACACTGGACCACTGTCTTGCTGTGGTTTGTCTCCCACTGTAAACTGGTGTAATCTCTTGTCTGGGCCAGACTTTGCTGCCTAACCATACATGCACAGAGCCTTTCACAGCCCTCTGAGCTATCTGAAACAGGGAACTTAAGGAGACCCCTGTCCCCCTGTCCTTCTGCAGCACCAGGGAAGAGGAGGCAGGATGCCCTGGCACCTCAGGTCTCTAGGTGCCTGTATCTGGGGAGCTGAAGAATGTCTTCATAAAATAAAGCACTCGCAGTGGTTTATTTTCATTTAAATCAAAATAAAGCCTCTTCTACACTGCTTGGAAGGAGTATCCTGACAGGGAGCTTTGGCTAACGCCCTGTGATTCTGCCTACGGGTATAGGCACGTGGCCGGAAAGTGCTGTGGCTGAACAAGTTACTGTCCCTCAGGAAACAGCTGATGCATCCTTAACCACCCTGCTAGGTGGTAACATGCATTAAACTGCCTTGTACTGGAAATGTGGGATTTAATTTCCATTGTGGTGATTTAAACAAACAGCTTTAAAGAAACAGGATGGGCTGAGAGGCTCGTTTTGTCACTGAGGTGCAATGGGTGCTCTGAGCATTTTTAAGCCTCTGTGGCTTTGTAACTTTTGATTACATGCCCACATATCCACATGGTTTGGTTCGCACATCCTCGCTCAAAAAGAGCACTTTAATCTGGTAATAAGTATGTCCTTGGTGTAGCTATTCTGGAAAATTTCTTGCAGAATTGTGTGGGCTGGAATTGCTATTCTTGTCTCAGTTTATTCTAGCAGGAATTATTTTATTTGATCTAAACCATAAGGATATGCACACATATCATGCTACATTTTTCTTCCAAAATGGCTAAAAAAGAAGTCCATTTTCCAGCTAAAACAGTGCTATTCTATGTGTAGTCAAGCCTTCATTTCACAGAAAGATACTCCGAACAAATATAGTAGCTTTTCTATTGTTTTTTTTTTTCTTTTAGTCTAAGCAGCAAAAGTATCCATATGCAGGGAAACAGAACTACACCCCCATTTTACAAGGGGGCCCTGAGCCTTGGATGTCACTATACTTCTAGGGTCCCTGCAAACTGCCTGCAATTCTGCTTCCTGTGCTGTGGGGAGAAGAAAGCTTTCCTGTGGCAATGCTGCTTGCTGTAATGTTCTTCACTGCAATGCTGTCCACATGGTAGGTTTTTCATAGACCAAAAATAAATATAAAATAAGAAAGTCTGATTAATCATAAAGGATAGTGACCCAATTGTCCCTGAGAGCTGTGACTGATCATGGAGCTCAGTGAAGTTGTATCTGTTATTAATTCAGATCAGGACACTCTTCTGGAAATTCTGAAGTTGGGGATTTTCCGGAATATTGTAACGTCTTGATTTTAGGGACTAATTTTTCAAAAGAGCTCAAGTCTCAGGCACTTAGGTGATGCAGCCAGTTTCAGAATGGTCCCTTTTTCCAGCCACTTCTATGCTGATCTGAAGATCTGATTCTGAAAATCGGATCCTGGTTAAATGAGCAACAAGATAAGGGCACAGGTAACAGGTTCTGGAGAAGAGCTGAGGGCTATGTCTATTCTGCAGTGTCTCAGGGTAGTAGAGGACAGTGCAATGTGAACCAGAGTTATGTGCACTGAGATTGAACCACCTGAGGCATACCTACACTGTACCTCCATGCTGCCTCGGGATGTGTGCTATAGCTTCAAAATTGCAGTGTGTGATCCAGCTTTTGCTAAGTGGAATAATCTATTTTGGCAAAGCTCCAGGTAGCAATTTACTCAAGCCATGGTGCATGCAGTTAGAGCCTGAAATCCATATGTTGGCACTTAAGTATCAGTAGTAGCCTGGGTTTTTTACTGTCAAAACCAGTGGGTTCTGCAGATGCTTAGCACCTTTGAAAATAAGGCTGGATATTCTGTATCTGCAACCTAAAACAACCGCTTTGCACAGCTTGCTGTGAACAAAGCGTGTTGATATAGTCAGGTTCCAGCGTGATGAGAAACCTTTATCTGCCCTCACACTGCTGGGTTTATTAGTGTAGCCACTGTCCTGCGCTAAAGTGTCCACTTCCCAAGCAAAGCTGGCTCTCACCCAGCTGTTAGGATGGTGAGCGATTTATAAGGAGCTGCCCAACGTGAGCACGGCCGAAAGTCCAGTGTGAGCCATCTCCCTCCATAGGGACAGACTGCACCAGCAAATCCTGCAAATGGAGTGGCCAGGGCAGTGCCAGAGGAGACTGATGTCCATCTCACAACATTGGAGCCACATCTGTCACTTCTACTTCTCTGTGCATCAGGGACAGCACAAATACATGTGGGAAATTGCCAGTCTAGTTTATAACATTGAAAATGGCTTCATAATAACCACCTGCAAGGAGCTGTGAATTAGGTACAGCCATCAAACATGTGAATCTGGTTTCTGAGTATATAGATATAAGGAAGACTTTTTTTACAATGAGGGTGGTGAGACACTGGCACAGGTTGCCCAGAGAGGTAGTAGATGCCCCATCCCTGGAAACATTCAAGGCCAGATTGGACAGGGCTCTGAGCAACCTGGTCTAGTTGAAGATGTGCCTCCTCATTGCAGGGGGGTTGGACTAGGTGACCTTGAAAAGTTCCTTCTAGCCCAAACCATTCTATGATTCTACGATTCTATGATTGATTCTATGATTCTATGATTCTATATTTCTGACCATTCAGGAGTCCTGATAATAGATGGGGTCAGGTAGATAACACCTGTATGTCTCAGAAACCCATATACGGATTTATTAAATCCCATCAAGCATTTTGCCTGTCCTCTGTAAAACTCTTTGCTGGCAGTAGGATTTATTCTGAAGGTTTTGGTCAAAATTTCCCTTCTCCTTAACAGCCCAGATGCTATTACTTGGGTTGTTTGAATGTGTACAGGGTTGGGGAGCACAGGAAACACTCTGGAAAAAAGAAAAATCTCAGAAGTGTTAGAACAGATAAAGTTTCTTCAACACAATACACAAATGCATATCACACTTTTGTTGGACAGAGGAGGCCCCTTGTTAGATGACAGTGCTCTCTGCACTTCTAAAATTTTATCGTGAGAGAATCTCATGGCACTTAACACGGCTTAATGAATCTGATTTCACAGAGCTCCTTTGAGACAGGCAAGAGCTCCTGTGGCTGTTTGGAGCAGACAGTAAATTAGGCTGCTGAACAGAATGGGATTGAGGTAAAGGAGGTTTGTCTCTATTGAGAAACTGAAGAAATCCCTGTCTCTGAACTGCAATCTGTCCTAATGAAAATTCGGTTGCTGCCTTTGGTCACCTGAAAAAGTCTTTCTATTCATGAAGTTAAGTTGCTTGTCCAGATTCCCACAGTGAGACCATGGCAAAGCCACGTCCCAAGGATTTTCTAATATCTAGATCATTGCTATAGCACAGGAGCTGAGCTTTTACTTTGAAGAAATGTGTGCTGCTGCCAGTGTATGCTGTATCTAGTTCCTAAATGATGGTAATCTACTGTGTGGGCTTTTTGTTATTATTTGGGCAGTTGCAGGTCAAACTGCAGCTAAAGCATTTGCTCCAATTAATTATTTTTTTAAAATTGCTTATTTGACTTTTTCTTGTTTCTTAAATCTAAAAATATTTTAACCAAATTTTGGCAGAAAGTGTCATTTTAGAAAGGCAGGAAAGAAACGTTGGTTCTGAGTGGGCTGGAGCGTGGGTGTGCAATAAGTGGTGGACACAAACCTAATGTAAAGAATAAATGAGGTACCTGTCTCTAGTCAACTGCCTACACTGGCATGTACATGCTCCCAATGCTCCTGACTTGTACATTTTATGTCAAGTTAGAACCTCCCTTCTTTCAATTTATAATAATTTTCTTCCATCCTTTTGTCACGCACCTCAGTAAAGACACTTGCTTTGTCTTCATGAGAACCAACCTGTACATAGTAAAAAGCTGATGTTAGGTTCCCACCAAACCTTCTCTTCTCCAGGCTAAACACACTCAGTTCCAGCCATCTCTTCTTGTAGGGTGTGGTCTCCAGACTCTCCTCCCCTCAATCATCTATTTATGAAATCTTTCTTTTATTGTGGGACCCAAAGCTGGACATAGTATTCCAGATGTGGTCCAATGAGAATAGGATAAATAGAAATAAATAGCATAAATAGAAATAACAATTTCCATCTATCTACTGGCTATGTTTCTGTAAATACTGCCCAGCATGCTGTGAGCCTACCGTGCTGCCAGATTGCATTGTTGGCAATGAGTATGAACAATACTGAAGAGATAGGCTCCACCATAACTTTCCCTGTCCTCTTGGGATTCAGTAGGCTCAAAGGCAAGGCTCGCACCTTGGGGACAGTGTGGCCCAGTGTGACTCAGTTTGGGCATTTCTGACATACTCACATGGTTTGGGAGTATTTGGGAGGGGGAGATCTCAGTGACGCAAATGCAGCTGCTCAGCTCAAATGCAAGAAAAAAACTTCACTCCAAACTCTGATTTGTTTTCAAAGGGAAATTAGGAGCTTAAGTTTCTTACTGGTTCCAGACTTGAAATACCTCTATCAGCCTGAAGTATCCTTTCTCCATAATCCATTTTAAAACTGTGGGTGTTATGCCTGGGATATTATAATAAGCACTATAGAAGACAAGTCTCTACACATAGGGTATGTCACCACCTGCAACAGAAAATACCCATTTGGATTCAGCTGGACTTCAAGCTCTGACCCCAGGAATGCACCGGCAATGCCGACATCCCTGTCCTTTTAATCATTAAAGGTCAGTTGCAAGGAACTAAGCCAGAAGCAGTGAAGGAGTCCCAGCCTGGCTTGTACCCCTGTGTAATCTTCTGACACTTTACAGGACTGAAGCAGCGGTTCCCATCAGCTTTCTCTCTCTTTGGTATTAAGAGGGCTGTTTACTAGTTAGTGAGTGTTGTTCCTTAACAAAATTCCTTCCAAAAGGTAACTCAGGAAAAAACAATTAACTACCAAACAAATAAAAATATCTGGCGCTTTTAGTTAACAGGGAGAGGGGAGAAGACACCAGTGTTTTCAGTCTTGCTCTTCTCCTGAAAATTTTGGCAATGAAGCTGGAAAAATATAGCTAAATATTTGCAGTGGACTCAATAGCTGTCATATCCAGAGAAGCAGTGTTTGAACAGTGAAATAATTGCATCTGCAAAATGAACATCAGAAATAGGGAATACTGTTGGAATAACATCTAGGATTTCTGTGAAGGACCCAGGAATTTCTTTTTATGTGTGTCCTGTGTAATAAAAAATAAACCAAGAAGGACATGCAGAGAAATGTTGTACTCGGAGAGAAGAATAGTTTGGAAATCTCTTTTTCTTTTTTCCTGCAGGGGATAGCACAGTGAGCTGTCGCATATGCACTCTGCCTCCATACAGCATTAACTGTTGAAGTGAAGTAAGCTAAGCACTAAGCTGGCGCACTGAGAAGAGATCTGTGCAGAAGACATTGCTTTGCCTGAAGACTGCAACTCTTCTCTGAGACTTGGTAAACCTGACTGTGAGTGACTCATGTCACATTTACACATGATGAGAAAAGGGACTGAAACTGGATTGATGGTTCTAAAAGCACAAAATGGCTTCTGGAGTTAAAAGAGCCATCACTGATAGATATGTTTATCTGAGACTCATTAACTGATGCATAAGTCCTAGTCAGAAAGGACAGAATGAGTGTGGGTGATGTCAAGATGTCCCTAACTAGTTCCTATTTTTTGGTTGCTTTCTTTTGTAGTTACATCCTTTTCCACTTGTAACATGGTAGGGCTCCTTCCTTCTTACCAGTGATCTCATGGGTTACTTACCCATCCCTGTAAAATTGTATCATTTCCCTTTGGCAAAAGGAGAAAATACTCACACTGAAGAAAAAAAAAAAAATCCCAAACCAAAAAACTGCAAAGGAATCAGTTACCTTGGGGTTTTCAAAGAAGCCAGCCAGAGGGAGGTACTCACATTTCTTTGAAATCTCTAGGAAAGACATGTCCAGTGCTGTTTGGGCACTTTGAAAATCTCAACCTAGTGACTGTTCAGTTTCTGAATGTGGGATAGAAATGAAGAGAGGAACAAACAGCAAGGATCTGGCTGAGAGGTAGCAGAGGGAGGGAAAGAGCAGAGATAAAAGAGGGAAAGAGTTTAAAGGAGACACCAGGAAGTCAGCAAGCGCATGTGTAGCTTAAATGCTAGTGGTAGGTGGCCCATCTCACAGAACAGATCTTTTAATAAGGATTTGGTTTAGTTTTACAAGCACAAAATCTCCAGAGGCTGTTGCTGCACAGTTGAATGCAAAGCTCCTCTACAAGCACGGCACAAATGGCATATGTGGTCTGTGGTCCCTGGTGAACCCCTGCAGTCCCCTGCACGTTTCTCCTGCTCGTATCCTCGTTGGGTACATGCACAGGGGGACAGAGCCCCATATGTTATAGGGGGGTTTTTTTGCATGTAGTTCTTCTAAGGATTTTGCACTATTTTCAGTGGTTATGGAAGTCACAAGCTATTGTTAACACTCATTGGTTGGAAGATGGTTTATCCTGGGAGGAAGTAAATGGAGGTGATTATCTTTCAGGTTCGATGAGCCCTTGGCAGACTTGTGTGGCTGAGGAGAAATGACAGCCAGGAAAAGATTGCCAGTAAATGAGTACATATTCTGAATTTCATGCCAGATGGTCACTCACTTAGGAGAGAAATCTTAGCTTTTGTGATAGCAGTAATGTACCTTTAAACCTTCTCTAGTGGTTTTGCTACAGTTTACTTGAGACACAGCAAGGAATTCAAGAGAAGACAGCTGCGTGCTGGTTTCTATTCTGCCATTTTTTCTGGATGAGGTTTTAACTGGGGAATAACTTTCACGACCGTGACGTGGAGGTTTTGCGGGTTGGTAGCGTAAAGGAAACTTTACACAGAGCTAAAGCCCTATATCAACATGAATATAGTGGATATGGAAATGCAAAGCCCAGCCCACCTTAGGGAATCTCTGAATGTTTCTAAGAGAGTTGACTGCAGAGAATGGACCCCAATCTTCATTTTCAGAAGATGGGTCCAGTTTTCAGAAAGAGGGAAGAACTAATCCAGCACTTGAATAGTTGTATTCCTGCTTACACATGCATATTCCTGACAGAGCTGACCAGAGTACTTTAAACATGGTATTTGGATTAACTATGCAGGTGCTCCTATGTGCAAATGGATAATGTTTTTTACTTATCCCTTTTACAATGTCAGTGGACATCTCCAAGGAAAATATGTTTGAAATTTCTGTTGTAAACTAAGAGAGAGTGGATAATCTGGCTCAAATGAAAAGCCATGAATTCAAAATAAAGTCCTCCAAACTTTGGAGAATTCACCTTCTGATCCTAGATTCAGCTCAAGTAGGAATTTTATTTCATGAAAACAGCTTTTTTTGCATGAGCTGTTCCATTGACTACGAATCCTGGCTTGGGTTTTGAGGGATCGAATGCTGTGCAGATTGGGCTCACTGCTAATTTAAACACAAGATCTAAAAACTAATTATCCAGATCATCATTAATGATAATAGCCTAGTCTGACCAGAAAATAATTAAGCATTCTGCATTCTCTTGTTGTTTTTAGTCTCTGCAAAAAATGCCTATCATGCATAATGGCCCAGTAGGGAACGTGTTCATTGCTGATTTACCAGTGAATTCCTTTTTCCTTGGTGGAAGGATAATGAAAGAAGCAGAAATCTGACAGCAGGAGCATCATGAAGTGATTTGGCAGACAGCTGTCCAGACAAAAATCTGGAGAGGGAGGGTGAAAGAAGGAGAAGAAAAGGTATTGAAGTACAATAGCAAGTTCACAGGAGCTAAAAAGAAGAGGCAGAAATAATTTCTTGTCTGAAGAGCTCAGCATGATTTATTTTAAGACTAAAAAACTGCTCTGCGGACTTTATGATATTTACAGCTCTCAGGCAAAAGAGAAATGCTTGACAGGTGTACATCTGGAAGCACCCAGCACCCTGAGTGCTGTTTGAAAGCACAGGGAACAGGGATGCTCAGCCTTGCACACGCGCCTGCTGAAGTGGTTTGACATTCAGCGGTGGTGCGATTCCAGTTGCTACTGGAGCTACTCTGTACAGGTGACTGTTTCTGAAATATGGTAGTCTCCTTCTGGCATGGCACCAAAATGCACAGCTTTAATGCTTTGAAGTCCTTACATCTTCAGGCTTGAATCTACAATGTTTATTTTCCTTGACAGGGATTTTCTTTTGAAACCGAAGTCATGACTGGCTACCTTAACAAGATGAGCAGAAGGAGTGAATGGCTTAATTACATCTCTTCTAGATAGTTTGAAATCTAGAGGAAAGCTAGAAAAGAGAGATGGAAGGAACGTCAACCCAATCTGTGGCAAGGGAAAGTAATCAACTGAATTTTCTAGCTGGAAAATGTTTGATGACACATTGAATGATTTGTGAACTTATTTCTTTATTTTTCTGAAGAACTGTGTAAGAAAGATCTTATGTTGGAACAACCATTGGCAGCTATAGGGAAGCTGTATAGAGTACGGAGTAATATTAGATATGACTATTCTTTCATCATCCCTCATAAGTTTTGAAAATTGGGCAACATACAGATATGCATACAGCTATATTGCCATTTTTCACATGTACTGAATAAGAAAGTTTCTTATCAGGTCTTTGTATTTCCATGTGACAGCTGCTCCATACCCAAGCTTTTGGAATTTGAAGAAGTGATATATATTATATTATTCAGTGTGTACTGCATCCAGTCTGCTGCCTCAAATATGGATTTAGTCTTACGTCAGTGATCACCAGAGACTGGCTTCAAAGGGACAGATTGACAGATGTTGTGCAAGAGGCCTCAGGCCATTTTAGGAGCATGGCATGCCTGCCTCAGAGTTTCTGGGAGGGAAGGAAATACCTGTACCATTTCCTCAGCTGTAACTACTTTTATGGATGTGCCTTTTAGACTACTTCATGTGCTTTAGACACACTTGAATTTAGGGTCGACTGAGAAACAGACTGACCACAAATGATGAGAACAAAGGTACAGCAAAACCACTACCACCTCTCCACCATATGATGTTTCAGAATATTTTACCAGCCTTGAAATACTTGCACCTCTGGGAATTGCTGAGACAGAGGTGGTATCTATACAGAATTTCCTGATTTTTTCTAGTCACTTCTTGACCTCATTTAGTTTTTAGCATCCACAACAACCTGTCATTTGCTGCTTTCACTTGATGTACCCTTTGTCTGATTGGAAGAGACAATGAATAATGATTCCCTTAACACACAGTTTGTGTTGCCCAAGGTTTTGTAGCTATCATTTCTCCTCTTCAGATGTCTCTTTTCTAGCCCTGGAACTTACTTGTTCTTTGCGCTCTAAGTGATCAGACCCACATAACTGCTGAAGGACACATCCCTGCTGCGCTAGCTGGTGCACAGCGGGACAAAACCACTCCTAGTAAGGGAGATGGCTGAGGTTCTGCTCTGCAGAAACTATTCTTCTGTGGTATAGGTAACCATTTGCCAATGTATTCCCTACTATGAATACACAGACAAGCCACACACTGGAACATAAAAGGGAATAAAATGTAATTTGTTGAAATGCTTCTTCAGTGCTCATGCATGTCTGATGGGAACTGGCCATGCTCCCATGGGATTTAATGCCTTGGGAAGAGCAGGAGCCAGTTCCCCAATGAAATTTGGGCTGAATGAGCATTAGATGAACTCTTGGCCTGTTTATGAAACAGGTAAATGAAGCTCCGTGAGCTTTCTGTCACTGCTGGGGTAGTCTGTAGTACAGAAGGGCATTTTTCTCCTTTGACACTGATGCAGTAATTAGGGCCTGTATTCAGTCTAGAAAATAATATTGCTCATATCAGTCCAGCACTGTCAAGGCTTGGTGCCTTTGGAAACCTACAGCTGACCATTAGGAAATACTAGATGCAGGGTCTTAGCCTACCTGAATCTGGGCTTAAGTGGACTGGTTTATTTAATTTAACCCAAAATAATGAGATATATGTAGATTTGGCAGCTTCAGTGAAGCTAGATGACATTTTTGCTTGTGGATTGTGCACACTGGCAGTGGTGGGGAACTTAAGAACTTCTGAGGCTGCACTTCCAGAAGACTACCTGGTCTGGAGAAGAGAAATACAGAATTTCTGCTAAAAAAGAGGGCATATATGTTCTTCATGTTCATTTAATGAAAAAAAAATGCCGAGGACTTAAACTTTTATCATGAATTTACAAAAAATGGGAAGCCACGACCAAGAGAAATCAACATTATGTTTAGCTCCTTGCAACTTAAACCAAGCATGCAATAAAACCATAGCTGGAAGGATATATGGAGCATTTAACCCACCTGCAACTTTACACCTTTGCAAGCCGTTAAATACTCTCCAACACCCTACTGAGACCCTGTTTGCGACCAATATTGCACAACCAAAAGCTGCAGTTACAATGTACTAGAAGGAGGGAGCAAGACATATTGAAGACATCTGTCTTCTGTGGTGGACTTCTGCCAGTGTCCACACTGCATTCTGCCAGGCAACATTTCCTGGCAAAAACTGTCTTAGTATGAACTATATATGGAAACAAAAGGAAAGACAGCACATTTAGAATCCATTCAGAAACTGTACCACCTGCATGGGATATTAGAGACCTCGCCCACTGAGATCAGCAGAATAATTTTCATTGGCTTTGGTGTGCTTAATTAGACAGTAAAAACTTGCAATCATTTGGTCAGGTGCAATTCAAGTTTCTGGCTAGTATGCCATTTTTACTTTATTTGAGCCTGGAAGTAAGATAAAGATTTCTTCTTTAATTTTAAAACTCTATTGTTTAAATGCCCAATGTTATGTACATGCAGCATGGCAGACATACATATATTCAGAAATATAGGTGGTATAATTTATTATTGGTGTGAAAGCAGAGGTCTGAACTTAGAGTTGTAAAGGTCTCATGAAAAGCAAAGTTCAAAAGAAATACTAAGACTTTGGAAACTTCAGATGCCCTCAGAACACAGCATAACTAGAGGAAGTGGACAGCTGCCAGAGGTTTAAACCACAGCAAGTGTTTTAAAGAGTGAATCAAACTAATATAAATTCAGTAGGAATTATATGCTATGTTGACCCCTAGGGTAAAGAGATCAAGCTAAGACTTGCTTTGTTGACAAACTTATGTAAGCAGTGGTTCTCTCACAGGAATTGCAGATGAATGATTCTC
The DNA here is from genome assembly GCA_013389945.1 of Fregata magnificens. Taxonomy (NCBI): domain Eukaryota; kingdom Metazoa; phylum Chordata; class Aves; order Suliformes; family Fregatidae; genus Fregata; species Fregata magnificens. Next base: position 150,289 of record WAAD01022315.1, read on the forward strand.
ACCTGATGGGGCTCCTGTGACTTACCTGTATGGAAACGCTGCTGTAGGAACCACCTATGACGCCTGCAATGAGTAATGGTAAATTCTCTTGAATGGCATACGAGCCATCAGGGCACATATACTCGGTTTCATCCACTTTAGTCAAAGATGCCCTGACGAACTCCAAAGACTGTTCTAAGGCATATGTATCCCTGGAACATGTATCCAAGATGTGAACCCCAAGCTTAATTCCTGGCAGCAAGTAGTTGTCTCTGTTGATTTCATCAATGGCAAACAACATGGCCTCCAAGCGCTGGATGCCTCGGTCTTCATTGATTCTCCCACATTCTTCTATCCCAGTGCCTTTTTCATTGATTGGGAATAAGCCACCTAAGACCAGGTCTCCTTCTATCTTAATTTCCTTCCTTACAAAGCTGTGGTCACTTAGGGAAAGGAAAACTCCTTTGGAAAATAAAGCTAGCGCAAGGACTTGGAGTCTGGTGAACATCTTCATTGGTCCTGTTTTAGCAGCTCTAAGAAACATTGGTGGGAGCAAAAGTGCTCTTCAGTTCTTCTGATCCATTGCCAAATTTGAAGTGCTGTCCCACAGGCCAGTGAAGAACAAGCCAACAAGTCTTTCCTCTGGACGTCTAAAGAAGAGATGGAAGGAATTAGAAAAGGCAAAAGAATTGAGCTGTTACAAAACTTTTATCAATAAAACACTGAAGAGCAGTGTTAAGGGATTGCTGGATAGCATAGAAAGTAAGAAATACATTTGTCTTGTGTTCTTATAGAGCACCTTATTCCATTTGCTTCATAACTGATTACAGGCTAAGCATCTACTATGACAGCTATGCACAAAGGCCACAGACATATGGGGCGATATATCTGACACTGACCACTGCTCAACAATGTTTTACATTTTGCAAGGACAGAGGCCACTTCTGACATTTTTCTCATACCATCCTCTCTTATTCCATCCTCTCTCTCTTCTGGACTTGGAGTCCTATGTATTCTCATTCACTGTGTCTCCAACTGCTTCCAGCCTTCCCTTAAGAAATTTTTCTTTCTTTTTTTGCTGATTGCACTCTACTTACTATTCCTTCAGCTATAGCACTGTCACAATGTTATCTCCTTGCTGTTAATTTTTGCAGAACTCAGCATTTGGCCTTCAGATCCAAAGTCTCTTGCTGAAGTCTACCTGCCCTACCTTCCTTTACCACCCTGCTCACCTGGTGCAGGCAATGAGAGGATGGGGCTTTACCTCTATTTTTGGGCTGTGACAAATGTTTGAAACGCAGGAGAAGCCCTGTTTTACCAGGTGGGTACTCAAGGCTGTGTCTGTAATAGAGAAGCAATCAAGTCCATGTCATACCATTTAACTGTTAACATGCTCCCTGGGACAGTTTTGACTCAGGTCAACTAGTGCTCTTCTAAACAGTGCCTGGGCATGGTTCTTGGACAAGCAGAGGCCAGAAACCATTCCCAATAAACAGTTGTCACAGTGTTTCAGCCATTTCATGCTGGTTAGCGTCACCAACAGAGGATGGCCCGTGGCCCATTTAGTTGTTAGCACTGCAGTTCTGCAAGGCACTTTTAAGAGACCCACCAAGGGTAGTTATTATGTGGAAGGCCTGGAAATTGAACCTGGCTCTGCATCAAGTGCCTTAATCACAAAACCATCCCTCCTTAAGGCATGAAAGATTCTCTTGCAAGCAAATTAAGGTAAAAAAATAAAATAAGAGAGACATGAAAGAGAAAAAGAAGAGATATGACAAAGAGGAATCTCCTACTTGATGCTTGCTTAGGGCATGAAAATGTTTACGGCTGGACTTGCTCTCTAATGTTAATCACAGTTCAGTGCTCAGATCAAAGGGAGAACAGAGCAGTGATGTATGTACTTAGGCTATGATTTTACTCTCACTAAGGTCAAGACAGTTTGCCGATGGCCTTAAAAAGAGAAAAATCAAGCCTTAGAGTGAGATCACGTTGTAACAATTTTGTAACGAAATATGCATACACAAAGTCTATTTATGCAACACAAATGCATGATTTGTCTATAGAATCCTTGTCAATATCTCTTCAAATATGACAAAGTGGCTGCCTTGATCTCCAAATCCTTAGATAAATCAAGTGTGGTAATATTTAAATAGATCACTTCAATAATTTATTTCTGTACTTACCTTTTCCTTAACAGAGTATATATTATTATTAGAGTTGTAGGGTTATTTATAATTTAGAAACACTTAACACAAAGAAATTGAAATAAGCAACAACTAAGATTTAACGCCGAATGATGGATGAGCACACTTATTGCAAGGCAGTTGTTTATCCCGGTACAATTTCAATGTTGCTGTACCTAATTGTGGAAAGGATAGCTTTTTATTCATATTTAGTCCAACATTGTTCTCTCATAAATCAGTAATGTGTCAGATGCACTGTTAAAGGTCTTTCTCTGCTATCCTAGTAACATATGTGTAGTCTGAGCTGCAGGCTGTCTCAGCAGAATTTTCCATTCAGAAATAAGTGATACATCAATGGAAAACAAGCTTCATCATCCCTCAGTGATCTGTAAGTAAGCTAGTTTGCTGATCGCCTGTGGTTTATTAACCAGGTCCAGAAAATATATTTTCTGGTAATGTTAGGAGGAGTAATGAACTAACTGTATTCAGCAGTACTTTCTGTGTCAGACTTAGTACTATAATTTACCAAGTATTATTCAAGTGTATACAGGGCATACAAAATGGTGATACTATCCCATTGGAAATAATTATCAGACAAAAAGGTGGCATTTGTTACATAAATCATTGTGTGGTTAATAATTCAGTTGAATCAACTTCCATTGTTCTCATCACTAATCCTGGGAATTTTTTTAATGCAATATCCATCCTATTTACTTCTGTAGCTTCTGTCACCACTGTATCTCAGCAAATATTCACACATTTATCCTTACAACACTGGTAAAATATTTATTTTCCCTGTTTTACACTTGGGGAAAAAGAAGCACAGAAAGATGAAGTGAGATTCTCAGAAGAGTCTAAGTTCACATTTTGATTTCCTCGGCACTCACAATCACCATCAAATTTTGAAAAGGTCTCTGCTTCCCTTTAGGAATTGAAGAACATGCTTTCAACCGTGCCCTGCACCCCCTGGTTCCCACTGAGGCATTGACTCTGAAAAACTTCCTAAGCAAGCTGGTCTCTCTTCCAAGCCTGTTCCTGAATGATTTACCTAAGGTCATCAGCACAGCCAAGAATCAAACTTTGATCTTTTCCAGTGCTCCTCTGATACGTTAACAATAAACCTCCCTTTTTTGCCATTGCTCTTTCTGGCTTTTATGTGAGTCTTTTATAAGGTTATATTAAAACCGGCCTGTTTTCAACAGCCATTCCACACTACCAAGAACAACTAACTTTGCCAAAGAAAAGGCTTGTAAATGAGGTCCTCCACAAGGGTTTCTAAAACCTACCTGGGACATGCCTAGAGCTACAGTGGATTTACCCTGAACGGCAAGGAGGCTGTTCTCATCCCCGACTCCTTCATAGGTGCTGGTTTCTGCAAATGGCGTCACCCTCCATGTTGCATCACATCTGTGTCTCAGGGATCTATGTGTCTCTGATACATCAGCAATAAAGGCCAGAAAGGTACCAAAAATTATTTCAACATTGCACATAAAATGCATATATGTAAAATGAATGATGCTATAGAGAGAACTGATTTTCCCTGCAAAGAATGCAAGCGATTTCTATATTTTATCACTTAAGTGGCTTGGGTGAGGGAAACCGAAATCAGTCATGGCATGGCAGAGGATCAGTCCCAGCGATCGGAGAAGGTGAAGGCTGGGGATAGGCATGACCATTTCTCTGTTTCTTCCTTGCCACTTTGTATTGAGAGCACTGGTCTGACGGTGTCCAGGGATATGAAGGGAGGATATGGTTGGAACTCAGATGGGTTGGAGAACGCAGATGACTCAATCCCATGATCCCACTCTATCTGGTGACACACTGCTTGTTAAGGGGGGCCCATGGGTCAGGGACACCCACCCACACCAATCGCCTTAACCTCCCCACTTGGCAATTCCTGTGAAGCTCTGAGCTTTTCACAGAGGCTTTGAAACTGTAGGGAGACACCACACGTGCAGAGTCCTCCTTTCCAGGAAAACATGATCATCCTACCTTACGTGTTCAAATCCTTTGTTTATTAATGGGACACAGCAAGAACACAGCTTTGGGTATCAAATGTGCTTCTCTCCTTCTGCAGACTCGGCAGCCTGTGTGCTGCTGCCCATGTAGCGGCATCGCAGCGTCCTGCCGAGGAACAAGGGTGCCGTGCACAGGTCAGTGAGCGGAGGCATTAATGCGAAGGCTGGTTTGTCAGGGGAGGGTTCCTCTTCAGGCTGTGAGGGGGGGATGCTTCCAGGAGCAACAGCTTCTTGGTGGTGGGACTCCTGAAGGAAGCTGAGGCAGATTTGGGTCGCCGGTGAGCAGCGTCGCTATGGTGGCACTGAACAGACAGCTTGATGTGAAGAAGGGAGGTTATTTTAAAGCAGCTCGCAAAGATGGACTAGCAACTCAGTTTCTCTCCTGTTCTCTCTGGCATGCACCTCCCACATGCTTTCTCTGCAGCTTCCATAACTCATGACTATATGTACAAACATTTTGTACCTATTCCAGGCTAATACAGCCCATATTCCTCCCCTTAACTGTGGTGAAGGTAACACCCCAGAGTCGAGATTTGCCATTTCCTACCAAAAGTGGTTTCACTACACTGACCACAGCAGTTTGGCTTTGCAGTACCCTCTTTTACTAAAAGCATGTTTCTGGGATGTTTCAAAAAGAAGTACCTGTTGATTAAGCTGCAATTCTTTCATTTTTCATTTGTATTTAATGTTTTAACTCCACCTACAGGCGGGGTGTTCTCTAGGTGTTCTGTTAATATTAAAATTATGTACACTCCAGCCCTATAGGCTTTGGATCCTTGGTGGAAATAGATGTAGAGGCTAAGCGTAGAAGCCATCCAAATATCGAGATGAAAAATAAACAGAAACAGGCAGAAGGAGAAAGGTTTCCATGCGTGGATCAGAAGGCTTCTGCTGGCACTTCCCTATGTGAACTTTAGCCAGCAGCACTCAGCTTGTGAAACACCTTCACTCGGCACTCCAGAGCCCCTTCTCTTTCCACCAGCAAAGGTCCACAGGGGAGAGCTACATCTGCTCTTGGGGGACACTGTCAGCACTTCCCTCAATAAAAGCAACTCACTTACTTGTGTTAAATGGCAGCTGTGCTGCTCTTGTTGAAAACAACCTTACCTCTTCATCTGAATAATCAGTTTTAGTGGAGTATTTCTGTGCCTGTAAAAAGTTGATTGCACAAATCCAGTATTTCTTGTTGCAAGTTTGCTTATGTGCTAAGGATGTGCACATTCTTGTTTCTGTGAAAGCAGCTGGAATGAGAAAGAGGATATCTGGATTTTCCACGTTCAGTATCTCACCGATATCATCTCCAAAACTAAACCTGTCTTTCATGGCTTTCTTCCAGGGCTATATTCACATGACAGTTCTCGGTCTTCTGCAGGCTTTGTTTTCAGCTCACAGAGTAACTCCACCTGTGCTATCGGTTCAGGGGTGAATTCTTATTAGGCTAAGTGTCTTCAGTCTATTTTTCCACGTGTCAAACTCCAAAAAGAAGTGCAGTTGAATCTTTCATTTAGCTGGATGACTTGTAAGTCGAGTATGATGGTTCATACATCAATGACAATTTTGCTGATACCCTCCACCATATAAGCACCAATGGTTGACATTGGCAGTCTATCCAACAGCCGTAGACTTTCCAATTTTCCACTTATAAGGATGGAATGGGAAACTTTATTGAGTGCTCAGGCACTTCAGATCTCTTAGCTATTTTTCAACTCCATTAACTAGCAAATGGGACAATCTACATGACTGGACTAATACTCTGGAGGGTTTTCCCCTCATCCCTACCATGTGCTATATCCTAAATTCCCCCACATTTGTTCCCCTTTGCAGTATTTTGCAGGGCTCATCTGTTTACGCAGCTTCCTGAGAAAGGATGCAACAAGAGCTAACGTGGGTGCCAGAGAAGATTATGTTTGGCTTTGTTGTGGGTGGCTTCCTCTTGGCAGTCATGGATTTCTACTGCATTATTCAGGACTATGATGTGATATTGTGGTGCCTGGAGCCATATGTCAACTTGGTATCACCTACCACCCTTAGTAAACTTTCTTTGCAGGTGGCCTGTGCTCAGTGGGAGGTCACAAGGGAGGTCCCCCACGCCTCTGTTCTTGTGGTACATTACAACATTGGAGTTAATAGTTCCATCAATATATCTGTCTTCAAGGACACCCCATCAGAGAGGTATCTTCCCTGAGCCCTTGCTGTGCCCTACAAATCTTATCCTAGGGAAGCACATTTCTAAAACTATTCCAATTTTGTCTCAAAATTCTGGCACATCTTTCAAGACTGACACAACAAGTTAAATGCCATGATTTCTTTCTCTCAGAGATCATGGATAACTTGCATAGCAGCATTGCTCATCCAACACATTTAGCACATTTATATGTGCTCTGCCGGAACTTGACCTTAATGTCTGACAAGAACTGCACAGAAAGATAAAATGTCTCACTCCATCAGAAAAAAGTGATGGACAAGCTTGAGTCTCTTTACCAATTATAATTAGAGATGCCATCACTTCTGGAAAAGAAATATTTGTAAAGGAACCCAAACCTTACGGTGACAGATATGTGCCAGGTACACAAATTGCTCACATCCTGTTTCTGGCTGGCTGAAATCTGATAGCTTAAATCAGGAAGTAAAGAAAAAAAGGAAAAAGTTGCGTGGTGAGGTAGAGAAAACAAGTACATATGTTCCATGGAAATGGAGAACTTTCCTTCATGAAATGTTAATCGGGTGCTGACACAAAAATTTGCTGAAAGTGAATCAAAAAGTTCTTTAAATTTCAATTGCTGGCTGTTATATCTCAGAATTTTTTTTTTCTTTCCTTGGGAAAAATGACAAAAATGGCTTTATAGCTAGGTGTTTTTGTGCCTTTCATTTCAACTTGGAAATCCATACATGAAAAACACTAATTAATACAATTACCACTGCCAGCAGCATGAGGGTACAAGCCATACAAGTTCATCCCATGCCTAACATATTGTAGAAGAGTTGGAAAAACCCTAAAAATTCGGGGGCAATTTCAATATAAAGAAAGACATACAAAGCAAGAGATCGTATGTCAGTGTAGAAGGAGACCGTTCTTCTTAAAATACAAACTTATGTTCTGTTACTTTAGAATGAGAAGAAAAAAATCAGAACACTGCATTACTGTTTGTACTGTTAGCATCAACAAGCAATGCTTTATGTTTTCTACAACGTCAACATACAACAGATGCCCAACCCTTTCCTCAGAGATCTATGATATATTCATCCTGTTTCAAAAAGAGAATTTAAAGTATTAATCACACAGGAAAGGAAAAGAGATGTCTCTGACGTGATATTCTTGAAGTTTCTAGATATTAAAGGACTCTATAGATTGGAACAAGACCTATTAAGTTAGCCCGGTGAGGAACAAGGAGCCCCTGGAGATTACTGGACATTAATGTGGTGTGGAAATATGGGTCTTTGCTACTTGTTAAATTAAGAGTGCATTTGGCACTGGCTGAGTCCTTCTATAGTGAGTTTGGTCTCAGGGGAGGGAGCTGCAATGAGCAGACCACCAGAGCTAGAGATCTGGGTCAGGCCATGCAGTCTCCTAATGTGTTAGAGTTTCTTCCCTACTTTGACAATAAGTATATTCATGCATATTGAGAAGTCCAGCCATAAGCCTGAGGCTTTGCACCATCTGGACAATTTGTGGTGTAATGATCTTGATGTAATGCAGGGTTAGACCTTTGAAAGTCCCACCATCTTCCCGTCTGTCTTTTTTGGATTGAGCTGAATCCTACTGCTTTTTATCCATCTGCTTATTTCTTCCAGGCATTGGCAACAGCTGAAAGCACACCAGCAGAGACAGCTACGAACAGACAAGTGCTGTCTGCTTATTGATTGCGTGTTAGTCGACTTTAGTCTCAGTCTCCCTGTGTGGTCCCAGAAAGACACGGAATAGGAAAAGTGGGAGGGTAAAGACTTTGGGGACAAAGGAGCGGCTGGCTTCTGTGACCTGTGGATATCACAGCAATTATTCCTGCTAGGTGCTGCAGGGATGCCATTGCCGTGCTAAGGTCAGCAGTGTCAAAGGCTGGGTGAAATAAGTAGCGGCATAAATGTAGAGTTGTCCTGCACAAACTGAACTGTGACATTTTCAGCATCATGCCCTGGGATGCAAGTTTTATCTAAGAGGAGCTTTAACACTTGTGCTTAATGCAAATGAAGCTTAACTAAGTGAAGTTAACACCGACTTAAGTATAGCCCTCCAAGAACTATCTGTGCATTTAGTCTTTGGACAAGTATTTAGCCTTTCCCTCTTACTTGATTTTTAAACATCTATTTTTTTCTGCCCTCGCGGAGCTCATTTCCGTCTTGTGCTCATAATCACTTTTCAGCTCTCTGCAACATCTGCAGAGTTTGTCTTGGGCCCAGATCTCTCCAGGAGCTTCTGCCCATGCTCCAGCTGAGGTGCTCTGCCTGTGCGTTCTTCGCTCCCTCTGAATGGCATCGATGCGAGCTGCCAGATTTCTCTCTCATCGCTCCTCTGCATTTCCCTCACATTGCGGCAACAGGGCCAAAATACGGCTGAGCCCCTGCATATGTGGAGGGCAGAGAGTCCTTTCTCGCTATTGCTTCTGTTGAGATTCAGTCTGGCTGCCAGCACAGCCAGCCTTAGAGTCATACAGGCCTTGCAAAGTAGCAAGGTGTGCACCCTTTGTCTTCTCCGTCTGTACAAGGGATGACTTCTGCTGTGACCTGGTCTGCTCTAATGAGACCTAATCCTGGCCTGGACCCCTAAGTAGCGGCATTCAAACCTGGCCTGGTGCCCTCCACATCCCTGGTCAGGGTGGGAGAAACTTTCCTGGAATAGCAAAGGCAATGGCTAGCGGTGGCCAAAGCCCCCTCCATGGCTCCTTCTTGCACCCCCACGACTTAGTCACAAGTCAAATAAAAGCCTTCTCGGCTTGGTGCTCCCATCCCTGTCTGGTCTGAGCTGTATCTCCCAGCTTGCCACAGCAGTACCAAACACTCAACTGGGAATTTTCCAAGTTAAGATAGTTCTTCTCATTTGTCAAACGAAGCAATATTTCTCCCTCTGACATATGCACTGGAAGCGCTTCAGAGCAGGAGCTGTTGCCTTGCCCATGGCTGTTCAGTGCTGAACTCTGTCTCATTACCACCGACCATTTACTGATGAGATTCAATCTGCCTAACTTGCGTACTTAACATATGGCAACATTTTAGGTACCTTTGACCTTCCCCAGGAGAATCTTCTGCCTATTCTGATTTACAAAAGACACAAGTTGTCTCTGGAGACCTCCAAAGGCACAAAAATCTTTCTAATGAAAACTCAGGCACTTGCTTTAGGCAGACTAGTTCGCCTAGCATCTACAATATGAGATCAAGGTAGGTGCCCGATTACATGAACACGGTCTTACCTACAGGTCATATGTTTTGTTGTGTTCTTGATAACAACACAAAAGAACAGAATGGGATCAAAATGGGGAAAGGTTTTTCAGGTTTATGAAGAAAGGCAAGAATTGTTTAGCAGTGGATTGTAGCTTTTGGCTGCTGAGTTGCTGGTTGGTTTTTTTTAACAGAAAAGGATTAAAAATTTAACAACAGTAGCCTCTCACAAAGTGATCCTTTCCCCCTCACCAGAGCCCAGACTGGAAACTCTTCCGTCACATAAGTGTTACCTCCAGGCTACAGCATTCAGCGGAGTGTGAAATCACAATTAACGGAGCAAGTGTTTTGTAAGTGAGCAGAGACGGCTGCAAATTACATCCTGCTATTAGCTGATTTTAGAACAATGCTGTTGAACAGCTTCATGATTACTGGGCTGTGGCGTGTATTAAAAAACCATTAATAAAACATAATTGATTATGAATTGTACTTACTGCCTTTATAGTTTTAATCACAAATGTCACGGAAGTTTACCGGAAATAAAAGCTACCCTCAGCTATCTACAGGAACTGGATTGTTCTAAAAATTTTACGGAACTTGATTTGCAGCTGTTGTAAATCTGTAAACTACTGAAACCTATGGGTTTTGCTGACTTGGAGATCCTCTTTGCGTTTTTCTTTTACAGTCAGCAAAGAAAGGTACGAGACTGCCTTTCCTCTGCCAGAAAATACCACTGGAAGCTTGATGGAAACAATATTCTCAGTCTCTCAGACCTGTCATTCATTTGGCTTGCCCTCAGAAGCAGGTAATGTCACCAATAGGGAACAGGAGCTGGTGGTTTCTATTTGCTGAGAAACAAGCAACAATACAGAGCTATACTTAGAAAATAGTCACATTTATTTCTTTCTTTTGGGCCCAAAATTATTTTCAAACCTTAAATGGTGTATTCTTACAAGAACCCAGTAATGTTTAATTCTGATCCACAACCCTGTCTGGGCTCAAGGACGGACAAGGTATGCCACAGCAAGTTTATGGCTACATTTTTCAAACTTGGATGCCCTGCTATGAATTTATGGACTTTAAAAAAGGCCATTCACAGTCAGTCTAATCTGGGTCTTTGACAGAATTCGGGTCCCAGTCAGTGATGCAAACTGCCTGCTCTTCTGCATCAGTTAGTGCTACAGGGACCTAAAAGTCACTCTCAGGCTGAGAATTCCCAAAGCACTTAACTACAGTCACTGCCTGCATTTGCTGATCAAGGTGACACCTAACAACTCCACTTATTAGCTGAATTTAGTCAGAGGAAGACTAAACTCTGCCAAAGTCCCCAGGGAGATACACTCAGGTATGTGGGCAGGATCTTGCCCTAACTGTGGGTATTTAAGCTCATACAGTTTTCTCACCCCACAGAGAGGAGGCATAAAGCAAGGAATAAAACCCAGGAGTTCTGACCCTGTGTTGCTGTGACCGCCAGAAATGCTAGTGCTAGGAGTGCAGAAAAATCTTAGAAGAGGACCTAAAATGAGGTAATAGAAAACCTGCATTATTTATTGACTTTTTGGCAGCCTGTGCCCTGACAAATAAACTAGTATAAACACAGGGAGTAGATTGCTGAAAAGCATTTCCTGCTAAAGAGCTAGCAGTAAGGTTTTTTTTTAATAAAAATAAACCTGTGAAAGCCAATTTTTCCTATTTCTGCAAAGATGTATCCTGCAAAGGCAGTAACAAACATGCCTCATCCTGACTGAGGGAGTGACTTCTACTGGTATGAAACCAAGTATAAGTCAGCCACCAGTCAGGCTCATTTGTATTTTGGACCCAACTATTTGTAGGTGAAAGTGCATCCTAGAACAAACACCTCTGACCTGCAGCAAGCTGCTCCTTTTTCGGTATCACCTGTCCATCCTTCAGATCTGGTGTAAGCTGTTTGCTTGGCTCCTTTCACGCAGCTCCACAGCAGAGTACATACATGCATATATATATACTTTTATATAAAGAGCCAGGACCTCACATCCCCAACACGCTTGCTGCCTTCTCTCGCTCTAAATGGCCATTGCTATGGCAACAGCTGCTTAACTCAAAATTTAGAGAGGTGGTTAGCACAAATTATGAAAGAAGATGTGTGACAGTGTTCTGCATAAAGCAACGGTTCGATGGCCCTCTGTGGCTCCAGTTGCCGATTGCTCCAGGACACCCTGGGGACCTTGCCACCTGTAGTCTGGCACCTTCTGCTCAGTGTGGCACAGGAAACAGCTTTCTCCAACTCTGGCTTTGTCTTTATTTTTCTCTGTGCTGACCGTAAATGGCATTTCAGCCATCTGATCAGCCACAGAACCAAACTCACAGTCTGACCAACCCGGTCCTTAATACCTGTGCCAGAACGCTTCATGGTCTGATAGTGTGAGGGGGGAATTCCTTGCTAATGAAGGCAAGGAAAGACACAGGCCCTATTTAGAGTCTCTTGAACTGTACCAGTGTTCTGCATCAGCATGCCTGGTGGCAGATGAAGGGCCTGACTGAGTCGTAAGACAAAGCACACCACATGTCTGTGGCATTTCTCCTTGCGAGGTGTTGCTCTGTGGTGCCAAATCTCAGATATGACAATACAGCAGAGGAAGGGCCAACAAATAAAATCTCAAGGATTCCTAGTGAATTTAGGAGGTAGCTGGTAATTCAGTCCTTCGCTGACTTTCGAAACTCGTGCAAACTTTGTCCTCTCTTCTTACACATGGCCACATCTTATATAAGACAAGATCAAAGTATCCCTCTTTGATTTTTACTCTTTGGATGAAGAACACAAATTGGTAAAAATTATTCAGAGGGAGATATTTTGGCCACTGAGCTCCTTCTTCCTAAAGTCCTTGTCTGACTGAACTCCAGTCAGACAACTTGTGCACAAGAATGCCAAACCTACTAGGACCTGAAACAGGCTGGAAGAGTGGGTAGTTACAGACAGAAAAAAAGGCTCTGTTTGCAGCTGAGCATCCCGGGAGTGAACTTACTCTTGGGAAAGTGGAAGTTATATATGTTTTGGATCCTGTCAATAGTATGAGAAGATGTAATCTGGGGGTGAATAGAGTAAACCTGCTTCTAAGAGGAACTCAGTGAGGTGGCTCCCTAATCTAGGATGAAAACTAGAATGACAAGAAGGCAGGCACGCAGATGTGAACCATTCATTGCTGGCTGGCAAGAGCTGAAAGCTGTTCTGTTGATAATCTATTTTCATGGTGGACATAGGTAGGGCGTGGGTGATGACCATTCACTGTCTCCTCTGCTATAGAGGGAGAGAGCATGTGGGTAGGCAGTAGGTTGCATGCTCAGAATAGATGAAGGCAGAGGGTTCTCCTGCCAAGATACTGTTGAGCTGCTCAACAGCTGCTCAACTTGTGCTGCTGGCCAGTGTGGGTGCTAAATATCTGCGTAGGCTCAGGGTCACTGGAAAAGTTCATTGGGGAGAAATCGACCCTGGACTAGTAAGCGTGAAGACCACACGTCTTCCCAAGTAATTCCCTGCCTCAGAAAGGCAGGCTGTGAGTTTACTCTGGGCATAGGCTGCACTCCTGGTTTGCTCTACCCCTATGGACTGCTGCAAGATGTGGGGCAGCAATTTAAGCTCTCTGTACCTCATGGTCACTGTTTACAAACCACAGGGCTGTGAGACTTTACTGAATTAAGACTTTTTTCACAGTTTGTGGAAACTGGTGTCTCTTGATTGACTTCACTGGGAAGACGAGTGCACTAGAAGAGAGAATCTGGACCTTAATTTGTAAAGGGATTGTGAACAGCCGCATTGCACAAGGCCAGCAGTTCACCTTCCCTATATCCTTCTCTGGCAGTGGTTAAAGTTGGTGCCTCTGAGAGTGAGCAAAAATTGAACAAGTACATTGTGCTTCTTCCCATGAACATGCTCCCAATCTCCAACAACCTACAACTCAGGGGTTTCCTGTGCTGGATGTGATTTCTTATGAATTTATTAACCAGCAATAGATTTATCTTGTACATTTTCCCTTTGAACCCATGAAACTGTTAGCATCCACCAAATGACCTTCAGAGCCTAGAAATGGGATTCTAGAGCTTAGCTAGGAAAATCACCTTTTTTTTCATGGTAAAAACACACCTCCTTGTTTGATCCTGCCCCCTTCCATCTTTGATATTCCCTTGTTCTTATACTGGAAAGGTAATATACCTGGATGAAAATTAGGCGAGATAAGGCAATTTCCAAAGTTGTCCACTAAAAACAATGTTCATATCTAATTTTAGACATCTAAAGTGAGGTTTCTTGTTTGGTTTCCTTTACAAAGGATGGATGGATGGAGATAGGAACCTCCAAATGGCAATTGCTGTCCTGGATGGGATGAAATACTTTCTACAGGTACTGTCTCCACTGTTGAAAGCAGAAGCTTAGGGTGAAAACAACCCTCACGTCACTGCCTCAAAGGCCTAAAGCTGAGCAGGATGAGTCTAGGTCTTAACTGTGCTCCTGGACTGCTCCTACTGGAAGCAGACAAAGAGTTTTGGTCAAGGAAGAGTTAAAACTGTTTTGCATGGCTGTTTGTATAGAGGTTTATTATTTCTTGGAAGGTACAGTCCACATTAGGGATGTACTCCTCTCTCACTCCAGGAAGAGTTAGACCTGATTTATTTTGGGAGGGCCAGGGCTGAATATTCTTTCTGTGTGGCCTGTGTGCCTTGTAATAACAAGCTTTCTTGTTATTACAATTCTCATCGCAATTTAAGATTAATACTTGCATCTTAAATTTCACTGAGGCCAGCATGAATGAATAATAATCCCATTAAAGAATTCAGGACCTGGCCAAGAGTCACTACTTGTATTTGTTAACAAAACTGAACCAGAGGTGAGGATTTCATTGCTTTGCTTGCACTTTCTGGCTTTGATCGGGGAGAAGCTCCATGTCTGCCAACATTTCTACCGACCGCCGGAACGCCAGCAGAACCGTCCACGTGGCAGCGGGCACTCAATGAATGTTATTCTGTGATAATTACCCCAAATTCTCCTGTCGAACAGTGATTGAAAAATGTGAGCTGAGAAACCACAAGACCAGGTGCAGGTGAACAAAGTAGGTTAGGAATCTTACATGCCAGATCGTGATCCAGCCTGCATTCCCCTCAAGGGCATATTCTTCTTATTCCACAGCTTGTTTCACAGGGCAGGAAGATGATGGAGAAGAGCGGTCTCTGCAGATCATCTGTTCTCCCCATTGTGCAGATGTGTGAGGAGCGAACGGGTGGGGGGAGGCTTGGGCTGTGGTGCCAGCCCCATGGCTCTGAGAGGAGAAAGACCCTACATCACAGGTGATGAACTGCAGAAATGTCTTCAAGCAAGGAGAAAAATCAGGAGGCAAACGGCAGCCCTGGAAGTGGCTCTGCTCCAGCTGTAGCTCAGCAGCAGGTCAGGCCATTGCTGAGCCTGGGGACAAATTCTGGGGATTTCACTGACAGCATCTGGGCAGAGGACAATTATGGAAGGAGAACAAGCATGGAAATGTGAAGGAATTCTGAGGGGAAATTTTGAAATTTGTCGCTTTGACAAATTCCTAGACCTTTAAGCTACACGACGGTTTGCAGGGGAAAAGAACTGCATTTAAATTAAATGACCTTACGCGCTTTTAGGACTATCACACTCAGTTTGGCAACAAGCAGTGAAATACCCTCCCTTCAGGGCTCAGGCCCAGCAGCCTGGCTATGGAGGGTGCTGGCACACATTCTCAGGAAAGCAAAATCAGTGTGGCCAAAATCTTCTGCCTTTTCCTATTACACACAGGAATGAAAAACATACATGCAAAATGGGCAAGTGCTGTGAAAGCAGGTGACAATATCCAAAATGGTTAATCCTATGGCTTCTCTCCAATATAGAATGAAGACAATACTTGGGTAACAGCCTACATTTGCTTTATTACCAGCTGCTTGCCTTCAGTACATCCTAGTGGGTCGCAGAACAGACACCTTCATCTGCAATATGAAGGTATCTCATGCAGAAGTAACAGGTATCGGAGATGGTCAGTCATCCTGACTTAAGGATTTCTTGCTGTCTTGGATAAACTACTGAATGCTTTCAGTGTGCTCTACCCATAAGCTTTCCTCTCTAAAACAAGGTGTGAAATCGGGGTTTACTGAATTCAGAGCCAAACTTCCACTGATTTCACTCAAACACAGAATATCCCCAGATGACACTTGAGTCCCATCTTGTGTGGTTTTTTTCTGATGTTGTATAAGGCCACGGCATTTTATTTTTTCCAAGACAGATGCATTGTCTGGCGGTTTCCAGCTGATATAAGGTAGGTTACAACAGTGATATAGCCTATCCGAGCAAGGGAGCTTATTGAAACTCTATTTTCCTGTAGCTTTCTCCAGGTAGGATTCTCTGGTGTCTGATATTGTGGCTATGCTCACTCTTCAGCCTTTCTTTTTCAGTGGGATTTTAATCTTGTTCTCCATTCCTTTATTTGGCTGCCTTCCTTTCCTCAAAAGGAAACCTGTAACAAATTAATGTCTTTGAGGCCTGTATTTTGTACAATTTTGTTGAAACTGGCTGGCTTTCAAACTTTATTGGAATTTACAGTTAATGTAGTTTCATAAGCCCTATTTCCTTAGGAAACCAGCCTCCGAAAGACCAGAGCATGCTATGAGCACTCCTCTATCCTTGTGATGTCCCAAGCTCTAACGTTTAGATCTCACCTATTGTTACGTAAGCCAACAGCACAGTTTTACTCCTGGAATTAGTCAATTATAGGATGATTATTTTAGACATCAGAATAGGATGAAGTAAATTGCACCCACCCATATCTATTTCTCTCCACTGACAGTGAAGAGGGCCTATGGAGTCGGACAACGGCGTTTTCTGCATTGAGTGAACTCTTTAGACTCCCATTTAGTCAATGAGGTCAGCGTAGACAAAAGAGGTCAGCATGCAATTCATTTCACCAAAAGGAGGCATCTATTTTAGGCTGAATCACACCCTACACACTATTGACTATATTGATGAAATCCATGTTAAGTCAGTTAGTTCACACGCAGACATCTGCTACGAAGATGCCTAGATAAGACGGATTCCCCTTTATGCACTCTTAGCTTTTTGATATAGCTAAAGACCTGTCCCTCTGTCACATTATTTGTGTGCTCTCAGACCTTGATAGCATCAGACCTTGTGCCTTAGCACTAAACCCGCCCCCCTCTGTGAGTAGGAGCAATACCATATGAAATAGGAAGAACTCACATTTTGCAAATCCATACTCTCTATGGGTAGTGTTTCAGTTTCATTCTGGAATCATTGATTTGCTGGCTTCGAGCTGTTTTCCTTGTGAAGCTCAGAGGATAAGCTTTTTTTGCACAGTATCTTTCTCTCTTCTATGGCTAATGCTAGCTTATTCTCCTTCAAATCTTATGTAAAACCTTTACAGGAGAATACATCTGTGATATGCTCTTCAGCTTGTTTTTTGGAAAAATATAAATAAACTGGAAGATTGTCAGTGTCTTTTGCAGATTATCTGTGTTCCAGTGTTACTCACAGGAAAACGCAAAGTCGATTAAAACACACCAAGTGTAATATATATGTTTTTTGATTCTGTCAGCATGGCTAAAGATGAAAGCTAATGGCAAATCCATAATACAGTCACACAGATCAAATGATCTATCAATCTATAAGCTTATATTCATGACAGATAAATGCTCTTATCTTTACAGCATGCCCCAGTTAGTCCTGCATGAACTTGGTGAGTTAACTTGGTACTCTGTAGTTGGGCTGCTTGCATGTAGGAAGTTTGCTTTTTACAATAGGATTGCAAATGCTAAAAGTTCCATTTCTTCAGTCTGTGAACTGTTCCCTTCATTGATCACTGCTCAGCTCAGTCCCTCAGCAGCTCTCAGACATATCCCAATCCTTGATCGCAGTTGCAATCTCCTTGTGTTCTTCTTCCAAGTCTTCCCCCTCTTCACACTAGCAGCCTCTCTCTCCCGAGTTATTTGTACACTGCAAGACTGTACTGGCTCTGGCTGAGGGGGAGCTGGTTTT